>JALJCO010004907.1:140000-197707 GCA_023101725.1 Atherinomorus stipes
AGACGTGATGCGTGTTCGGGGCCGAGGCTTGAATCCAGGTGGCGTCTGACCCGCGTCTCCGACAGATAAAAGCCAACCTCCACACACGCGTTGCTGAACTGTTTGTTCCTTCAGAGCGATGCAGAGTTGCAGTCTGATCACAGACTTTTCCAGGGACGCCGTTACATCAGCATATCCCAAACGTCTGATTTCCAGATTCTAAATATAAACGTGAGACTGAAACACAGAGACCAGACAGCTGAGCAGGTGGATCCCAGAGTTCAGATGGTACGTACAAACGCTGCACACACACACACACACACACACCGCCACTTCCAAACATGTTATAACAGGACAGAAATCCCCACTGTTTTGTAGTTTAAACATCTCTGACTTTATGATAAACTGCATCAAACCAGATGACGATGCTGCAGCAAAAACAGTCCATCTAATAAAGTCTCTAATGTTATTTAAAAAGAAGGAGGAAGACACAAGGGCGCAGATAGCACTGGGGACGAAGGGGATATGTCCCCCTCAGTTTTTTAATGACACTGATCTGTCCCCCACACTTTCCCTGGGTAAAGGTTCATTTATGCTTGATGCAGAAGACCGATACGCAGACGGAAAAACAGTTTCGTCTGTCATTTGCTTCAGTTACACACGTAATTTGGTGCGTTTTCAGGGGCTTGTTGGTTCGTCACTCGATGTAGAAGATGGAGCAATATCACTGAAAATCGCTGGGTCAGTGTTGATAGGAGCTGATGCAAACCAGAGAAGAAAGAACAGGAACCGGAAGAATAACAATACCAAACAGCCGGGGTCAACAGCCCAATAAAAGCACCTGAGAAAGAAGACGCCAAACAAACAGAGGAGCATCTGTTGACATGGATGGAGCTTTTGAGGAGAAGATGTGTCCGAAAATACACTCTACGACATCACATTGCCGGGACACGGGAACAGGCAGTGGACAAACTGATGTATGAACAATGGAAACGCAGAAGATGCAAGGAAGTATGAAGGCAGCCACACAGGGCGACGCATGAAACGGACGTCGCCATTTATGTATGTAAGTGAGCATTTAGTTACCAGAGTTTAGTTACCAGAAGCTCGGTTACATTGGTGACAGCGGTGGGATCCTGTCCCCACCATCGCTCTGACGGCAACCTCCAGTTGTCTAGCCCAGCCAAGGAAACTTTGACTCCGGAGCAGGTAGATCCACTTTAACATCCCTCCGGGTGGAGTGTTCACCAAGCCGATGTGTGTAGGGTTTAAATTGAGCCTTTTTATTTTCAATGTGATCTATTACTGCAGCACTTTATCTCTTTTTTAAATCAGTTTCCATCAGTTTTTTCTGTTGTTCCTCTTTTTGTAGTAAAATGTTGTAGATTTTGTGTTTATAGCCTAATTCTGATTTGTTCTTGTAGGAGTCTGATTTTATTCCATGAATTATACCTGTGAAATAAATGTGTTTGTGACCATCTCAGAATATATTTTTATATGATGTTATTCATGTTTATCAGCCACATTTTACAGGTTCAGTCTGTTAAAGGCAGCTGGATTTGCTTTAGACTTGAACCCCCTCATGAAAAATGTTGAGAACCCCTGATTTATACAACACAGACATGTTGTTTTGGACTCGTTCGTGCACAATGCTGGTGAGCAAACGTGTGCATGACGTTCACTAGAATCTGATCTGAATCCAGACTTGGCGGAAAGGACGAACCTAGCCTCGGACGAACCTAGCCTCGGACGAACCTAGCCTCGGACGAACCTAGCCTCGGACGAACCCAGCCTCGGACAAACCTAGTCTCGGACGAACCTAGCCTCGGACGAACCTAGCCTCGGACGAACCTAGCCTCGGACAAACCTAGCCTCGGACGAACCTAGCCTCGGACGAACCTAGCCTCGGACGAACCTAGCCCCGGACGAACCTAGTCTCGGACGAACCCAGCCTCAGACAAACCTAGCCTCGGACGAACCTAGCCCCGGACGAACCTAGTCTCGGACGAACCCAGCCTCGGACGAACCTAGCCTCGGACGAACCTAGCCTCGGACGAACCTAGCCTCGGACAAACCTAGTCTCGGACGAACCTAGCCTCGGACGAACCTACCCTCGGACGAACCAAGTCTCAGACGAACCTAGCCTCGGACGAACCTAGCCTCAGGCGAACCTAGCCTCGGACGAACCTAGCCTCGGACGAACCTAGCCTCGGACGGACCTAGCCTCGGGCGAACCTAGCCTCGGACGAACCTAGTCTCGGACGAACCTAGCCCTGGACAAACCTAGTCTCGGACGAACCTACTCTTAGACGGACCTAGCCTTGGACGGACCTAGCCTCAGGCGAACCTAGCCCCGGACGAACCTAGTCTCGGACGAACCTAGCCCTGGACAAACCTAGTCTCGGACGAACCTACTCTTAGACGGACCTAGCCTTGGACGGACCAAGCCTCGGGCGAACCTAGCCCCGGACAAACCTACCCTCAGACGAACCTAGCCTCGGACGAACATAGTCTTGGATGAACTAAGCCTCGGACGAACCTAGCCCCGGACAAACCTACCCTCAGACGAACCTAGCCTCGGACGAACATAGTCTTGGATGAACTAAGCCTCGGACGAACCCAGCCTTGGACAAACCTAGCCTCGGGCGAACCCAGCCTTGGACAAACCTAGCCTCAGGCGAAACTAGTCTCAGACGAACCTAGCCTCGGGCGAACCCAGCCTTGGACAAACCTAGCCTCAGACGGACCTACCCTCAGACGGACCTAGCCTTGAACGGACCTAGCCTCGGACAAACCTACCCTCGGACGAACCTACCTTCGGACGGACCTAGCCTTGGACGGACCTAGCCTTGGACGGACCTAGCCTCGGACGGACCTAGCCTTGGACGGACCTAGCCTCGGACAAACCTACCCTCGGACGAACCTACCTTCGGACGGACCTAGCCTCGGACGGACCTAGCCTCAGACGGACCTAGCCTCGGACGGACCTAGCCTTGGACGGACCTAGCCTTGGACGGACCTAGCCTTGGACGGACCTAGCCTTGGACGGACCTAGCCTCGGACGGACCTAGCCTCGGACGGACCTAGCCTCGGACGGACCTAGCCTTGGACGGACCTAGCCTTGGACGGACCTAGCCTTGGACGGACCTAGCCTTGGACGGACCTAGCCTCGGACAAACCTACCCTCGGACGAACCTACCTTCGGACGGACCTAGCCTTGGACGGACCTAGCCTCGGACAAACCTACCCTTGGACGAACCTACCTTCGGACGGACCTAGCCTCAGGCAAAACTAGTCTCAGACGAACCTAGCCTTGGACGGACCTAGCCTCAGGCAAAACTAGTCTCAGACGAACCTAGCCTTGGACGGACCTAGCCTCGGACGAACATAGTCTCGGACAAACCTAGCCTCGGACAAACATAGTCTCAGACGAACCTAGCCTCGGACAAACATAGTCTCAGACGAACCTAGCCTCGGACGAACATAGTCTCAGACGAACCTAGCCTCGGACAAACATAGTCTCAGACGAACCTAGCCTCGGACAAACATAGTCTCAGACGAACCTAGCCTCGGACAAACATAGTCTCGGACGAACCTAGCCTTGGACGGACCTAGCCTCAGGCAAAACTAGTCTCAGACGAACCTAGCCTTGGACGGACCTAGCCTCGGACGAACATAGTCTCGGACAAACCTAGCCTCGGACAAACCTAGTCTCGGATGAACCTAGCCTCGGAGGTGGGGGTAAAGAAAGTTCAAATCATTATTTTAAAGCCTTTTTCATATTGTCGCTGGTGTCTGGGTTCAGATTTGCAGCTTTCAGCACTTTAACGCTGCTGCGATATTAAACCAGTGAGTTTCTACTCAACCCAGAGAAACAGACTTTTTCTCCCATCACTTGTTCCAACAAATGGGCATATGTGCAGTTTTCAGTCTTGTGCTTTATGGGTTTAATTGGTCCCCTGAGAGGGAGTGTGTCTGCATGACTGGCTGTGTGAGTGTGTGCTGTAATAAAGCAGATTCAGACAGACACAACAGTGTTGTTCATCTCCCCGACATGCTCCCCAGTGTCACACAGTCACTACTGTACAATCTATCACCCGCTGAGCATGTGGCTCAGCCTCTTCTGAAGGAAAAGCTCGCAGATTGAACGCTGGCTGTCACGGGAGAAGCAAGGCAGCAGACGGGGGAGGAATGGATGGATGGATGGGGAGGAGGGGGAGGGGAGATCCTAATCTGCTCGGGTCCAGCTCTGCACCCGAGCAAATCAACCGGCAGGGAAGGAAATATGAGCACAAGGAGGCGTAGAAGAGAGGCGTGTTTGTCCTGGAGGTTCGGCTTCAGGATCTCGTGTCCATTAAAAGATTTGTTTTTTTGGGCTGTTCGGTGACGAGGCTGCAGTTTGCTGACTGACTGACTGCTCTGTTTCTGTGCTGATTATCCTGCCCCTCAGCGCTGCTCACATTTTGTCTGATGCTGTAATAAGTAGAGTGGAAAGTACAATTTAAGAGCAGGCACGAATGGCTGGAGAGGCTTCTGAGAGAGCTCGCATGCAAACTCCTCGCTGGCTGCTTATGTAATTTGGCCAGAACGCTTCTCTGTTTTATTCATGACTGTTTTTAGAAAGTGCAGAGACGAAGGCGGCGTGCCATCCACCGACGTCAGACCGGACCCACCGCCATCTCCGTTCACTTTCACCTCAACAACAGGCCGCCATGTTGGAACTTCACTTATCAATGTTTAGTTTTGAATTTCAGACAAGAAACACAAAAGGGAAATGTAGGGATGGCAGGGTTCCCACACGTCCTGGAAAACCTGGAAAACCTGGAAAATGATTGAACATTTTTCCAGTCATGAAAAACACATGGAAAATGAAAAAAAAAGTCAAATGTCCTGGAAAATTATTTTTCCTCTCGCCGCTTCATTGTTGCTTCATCATTGTTGCTCCGTCGTTGCCTCGTTGCTGCCTGTGTTGCTTTGTTGTTGCTTCATTTTTGCTTCATCGCCCCGTCATTGTTGATTCATCATTGCTTTGTTGCTGCTTCATTGTTGCTTCGTTGTCGCTTCGTTGTCACTTTGTTGTCGCTTCATTGTTGCTTCATCGCCGTTTTATTGTTGCTTCATTGTTGCTTCGTTGTCGCTTCATTTTTGCTTCATTGTCTCTTCATTGTTGCTTCATCATTGCTTTGTTACTGCTTCATTGTCGCTTCATTCTCGCTTAATTTTTGCTCAATTTTTGCTTCATTGTCTCATCATTGTTGCTTCATCATTGCTTTGTTGCTGTTTTGTCGTTGCCTCGTTGCTGCTTCATTGTTGCTTCATTTTTGCTTCATTGTCGCTTCATTTTTGCTTCATCGCTGCTTCTTTGTTGCTTCATCGCCGCTTCATTGTTGCTTCATTTTTGCTTCATTGCTGCTTCCTTGTTGCTTCATCGCCGCTTCATTGTTGCTTCATTGTTGCTTCATTGTTGCTTCGTTGTCGCTTCATTGTTGCTGTGTTGTCGCTTCATTGTTGCTTCGTTGTCGCTTCATTGTTGCTTCATCACCGCTTCATTGTGGCTTCATTGTTGCTTCATCGCCGCTTAATTTTTGCTTCATTGCCGCTTCATTGTGGCTTCGTTGTTGCTTCATTGTTGCTTCATTGTCGCTTCATTGTTGCTTCATTGTCGCTTCATTTTTGCTTCATTTTTGCTTCATCGCCTCTTAATTGTTGCTTCATTGTTGCTTCATTGTCGCTTCATTGGGTGGCTGATGTCCGATACTAAGTTTTAAGGCCGATATAGTCCGATACCGATTGGGGGCCGATTATATTGTGCATCCTTAAAAGCAAGTTGTTTTTTTTACAACCTAAACTTGAAAACAGGACAAATTTGACCTGAACACGTATAAGTGACCGTAGTAAATGTCAGTAGTAAATGAGTGTAGTAAATGACCGTAGTAGTATATCAGGGTTCAGACTCAGTGACTGTATGAAGACGAGTCCTCACAGGGATGGAATTAGCAGCGAGTGTGTGGAGTCAGTGGGTTGAAGCGACTGCAGCGAGTCATGCAGAGAGGCCAGATTTTCATCACCGACGTGCTGCAGGTTCACTTCCTCCCCTCATGGAAGCCAGAAATCCCTCTCAATCAGTCCGGTAACTTAAATCAAGCTTCATGTGATCATATATCCTCTGCTCGGCACCAACGGATGCTCTCTGAATCCACAAGACATTTCTAAAGATCCACTGTCTGGACCAGAACTCAGTGTTTGACCGACATCTTCAGGAAGCGCGACCCCTGCAGCTCGGACCATCAGGAGATGAGTTCTGATGTCATCGTTCCAGGAAAACCACTGAACTGTGAGAGGTAATGGAGGTCCTGCACAGGTGATGATGTCATGGTTGGATTGCAAACATCCGCATGTTCCGTATTATCACAGGTGTCCAGCACATTTACCGTGAAGGATGTAGGAGCACATTTTCCTTTTATAAATACATGAAATGTGAGAATAAATATTCATACATACACAACTTCCAAACATAAGAATGAACTCTGTTCCAAAAAACTCTGAAGGTGAGAAAATGTACATTTAGAAGAAGTATTTACATGAAATGGTAAAATGTCTTCTTTATATTTAAACAGAATGAATTCCAAATTTCATCAACACATTTCACTCCCAGTAGAACATGAACGACACGTTTTATTCCTGCTAGAACATGAACGACACGTTTTATTCCCTGGTAGAACATAAATGACACGTTTTATTCCTGCTAGAACATGAACGACACGTTTTATTCCCAGTAGAACATAAATGACACGTTTTATTCCTGGTAGAACATGAACGACACGTTTTATTCCTGCTAGAACATGAACGACACGTTTTATTCCTGGTAGAACATGAACGACACGTTTTATTCCTGCTAGAACATGAATGACACGTTTTATTCCTGCTAGAACATAAATGACACGTTTTATTCCTGCTAGAACATGAATGACACATTTTATTCCTGCTAGAACATGAACGACACGTTTTATTCCTGCTAGAACATGAACGACACGTTTTATTCCTGCTAGAACATGAACGATACGTTTTATTCCTGGTAGAACATAAATGACACGTTTTATTCCTGGTAGAACATGAACGACACATTTTATTCCTGCTAGAACATGAACGACACGTTTTATTCCTGGTAGAACATGAACGACACGTTTTATTCCTGCTAGAACATGAACGACACGTTTTATTCCTGGTAGAACATAAATGACACGTTTTATTCCTGGTAGAACATGAACGACACGTTTTATTCCTGCTAGAACATGAACGACACGTTTTATTCCTGAAAAAAATAAAAAAAAAAAAAAAAAAAAAAAAAAAAAAAAAAAAAAAAAAAAAAAAAAAAAAAAAAAAAAAAAAAAAGTAGAACATGAACGACACGTTTTATTCCTGCTAGAACATGAACGACACGTTTTATTCCTGGTAGAACATAAACGACACGTTTTATTCCTGGTAGAACATGAATGACACGTTTTATTCCTGCTAGAACATGAACGACACGTTTTATTCCTGCTAGAACATGAACGACACGTTTTATTCCTGGTAGAACATGAATGACACGTTTTATTCCTGCTAGAACATGAACGACACGTTTTATTCCTGCTAGAACATGAACGACACGTTTTATTCCTGCTAGAACATGAACGACACGTAAATTTATTCCTGGTAGAACATGAACGACACGTTTTATTCCTGTTAGAACATGAACGACACGTTTTATTCCCAGTAGAACATGAACGACACGTTTTATTCCTGCTAGAACATGAACGACACGTTTTATTCCTGGTAGAACATGAACGACACGTTTTATTCCTGCTAGAACATGAACGACACGTTTTATTCCTGTTAGAACATAAACGACACGTTTTATTCCCTGCTAGAACATGAACGACACATTTTATTCCTGGTAGAACATAAACGACACGTTTTATTCCTGCTAGAACATAAACTACACGTTTTATTCCCAGTAGAACATAAACGACACGTTTTATTCCCAGTAGAACATAAACGACACGTTTTATTCCTGTTAGAACATAAACTACACGTTTTATTCCCCGTAGAACATAAACTACACGTTTTATTCCCAGTAGAACATAAATGACACGTTTTATTCCTGTTAGAACATGAACCGACACGTTTTATTCTCTGTAGAACATGAACGACACGTTTTATTCCCAGTAGAACATAAATGACACGTTTTATTCCTGGTAGAACATAAACGACACGTTTTATTCCTGCTAGAACATAAATGACACATTTTATTCCCAGTAGAACATAAACGACACGTTTTATTCCTGTTAGAACATAAACGACACGTTTTATTCCTGGTAGAACATAAATGACACATTTTATTCCCAGTAGAACATAAATGACACGTTTTATTCCCAGTAGAACATAAACGACACGTTTTATTCCTGTTAGAACATAAATGACACGTTTTATTCCCTGCTAGAACATAAACGACACGTTTTATTCCCAGTAGAACATAAATGACACATTTTATTCCCAGTAGAACATAAATGACACGTTTTATTCCCAGTAGAACATAAATGACACGTTTTATTCCTGTTAGAACATGAACGACACGTTTTATTCCTGTTAGAACATGAACTACACGTTTTATTCTCAGTAGAACATAAATGACACGTTTTACTCCTGTTAGAACATAAACTACACGTTTCATTCCCGGTAGAACATAAACTATAGGTTTTATTTCTGCTAGAACATGAGCAACATCTCATATGATGAAACATTTGATGGAAATCTTCAGTAGTGCCTGAAGGCCCCAATATCACCAACATCTAGTTTACCTTTAGCCTTGTCCCACGCATACAGAGATTCCTCCTAATTCTCTCCGTCTTCTGATGATTTTCTACATTGTGGGTGGAGGTTCTTCAAAGTCTGATGAACATTTTTCTGAACTTGTTCCGCAACTTTTATCTCCAGTTTGTCTCAGATTGGTGAACGTCTGTCCATCTTTCCATCAGAGAGACTCTGAAATGCTCCGTTATACCCAGTCATGTTACTTTATGTTCTACTGGGAATAAAATACGCTATTTATGTTCTACAGGGGATAAACGAGTTGATGGGATTTATTTTAAGCTCCGTCAGGGGTTGTAAATTCTGCATATCAATGATCTCAGAACCTCTGAAAGAAGAGAAAATCGATTTTTCTTTGCTCCAAAAAGACAAAAGAACCTTAAATCTCTTATCTGAAGAAAACGAAAGCAAACTGATGTTCTCCAGAAACTCTGTGATTGGTCCAGCTGTTACCACATTCATGCAGCTCTCAGCTGGGGGATTCAGATTCCTGCTACACATCAAGAACAAAGACATCCAGGAGACCCCCGCTAAGAACATGTCTTCTGGGTGAGCGAGCATCTCCAGGGGAAGCCGAGCTTACACATCGTAGACCAGACTCCCTGCTCGACATCACAGCAGCTGACTTGATCGGGGATTTCTGACGCACCACCGCCTCCAGAGGATCCATCACATCGGATTTATGGGTGAATCAGGTGTAATCCAACTCAAACGCACCGATTCGCTTCACAAACTCAAACCTTCCAGCTCAGCTCTTTGCTCGAGGAGCCCTCCTCTTCCTCAGCTGTGCTGGTTCTCCACCAGCACACCAGTGAAACCCAAAGAACCAAAAGAAACCCGAGCTGACTGATATTAAAGTCTCCACCTATAATAAATCTATGAGGAATAAAAGACAAATTCATAAAAACTGGAAAGTCTACGTGAATTTTAGCGTTCTAGCAAACATGATCGGAGACAGATGTTTGAAAACTTTGAAGATCATTGACCCAAACGTGTTAATGCACAAAACTGCTGTAAGATTATTATTTATTTTATTGAAAAAAAATTTCACTTTTTTTATGTTATTTAAATAATAACTAATTAAAACTGGTAAAGTGGCATACAAAAGTTTACATACACTCCCATTAACAAAAGGTTAAATTAGCAATTCAAAAAACAAGTACTGAAGAAAGTATTAAGAAATAAAAAGTGACTAAATTGTAAGTTAGTGAAATAAAACATTAATTTTAAATAGTGGTTTTAAAAATTAAAAAAACAAACAAACAAAACTGTCCCATAGAAACAAGAGAACCTTTCCCATGAACAGTGGACCAAAACACCTGTCAACAGGTGCAGATATCTGATTGGATGTTACAGAAAACACCTGATTGCAGTGATTGTCTCAAAGTGTTTTTTTTTTTAATATTCACGTTGAAAAACAATTCAAAATCAATGTCATGATTTTCATACATTTTTTATTCAGATAATTTATGAGAAAAAACTGAAAAAAAGATGAAAGTATGATGATTTTATAACAGTTTTTTTGCAGGAGGATCACCAGAAGGTGCAAAATTCATCACTGACTATAAAAGACATGTGAGGGGAAAATGCGCTGGATTTTAAAAAATGTCTAAAAAGAAAAGTTATTGCAAAAACGAATGCCCTCTTGCTGCAAAACAGCTGAAATGATCATCAGATAGAACAAAAGTGACCAAAATGGACAAAAGTATCCAGAGGAAGGTGTGAGGGTTAACAATAGTAGAAATGATAATGGTCCTGAACCAGAACCCTGTGGAACGCCACTGAGCAATGTAGCCATGTTAGGCTGAAAGGATAAAGTTTGTCCTTGTGTATCCATTGTTTACATACTTACTTATGCACCATGCTCATTACCAGAGGTTGATATCGGAAGTTGGCCAATATCGGATATAACGGATATCGTAAAAAAAAAAAAAAAAAGCCAATGTCAAACATCTCTAGTTACAAACATACGTAGTTGTTACAGGGCTGTACGCTTAGCTTTTTCACTAGGAGCACTAGTGCTCCCAAATGAAAAAATTTAGGAGCACAGAAAAAAATTTAGGAGCACCATGAATTTTCTTAAATAGCACATTTAAATATTAATAATAATAGCCTTCGCCCAGGCAATAGGCCAAATGATGCATTACACCAAGAAACAAACAGTTTTAAATACAGAGAACTTCCCTGTCCTACAGTTTTTTGTTGTCCCTGCCACACTTGGCTGTGTCCATCCAGCGGTCCACAGCAGGGTTTGGTCTGGGTGGGGTTGGTCTGGGTCAGGTGGGCTTTAGTATGGATGTTGATTTTGCATTATGCATTGTTGTTAAAAAGGGCACCAAACCGGTGTTACAGCAAAACCTGTGACCCATGAAAACTTATGACTGTAGGGGGCGATAACACCTGCTCCCTGATTCTTCTTCTGCAGATACTTAACTGTCAGCAGCAGGTAACCTCTTCATTTAATCTTTGTTAAACAGCAATATGGAGAGAAGTTGCCGTGTTGTGACCCCCCCATATCTGTTCTCATGACTGCAAAGGTTCTCATAAAAACCCAGAGACTCATTATTGGTTTCACTACATAGAAGAAAAGCTGGACGAGCCATGCTAACGATGTAAAAGACACGTCTAATGGTTTAGATTACAGCTGTAACCAAACATCACCTTCAATCAGAAAATCTCCCAGATGTATTATTATTAATATGATGATGATGGTGATGATAATAATCATGATTATTTATTATCATTATTATTTAAAGCCCACAAAGACACTTGCAAAGCTAAGCTTTGACGTCACCAGTTTGGTTGGTTTGGCTCTGAAGAGGAAACCTCTGACTCCTGATCATGTGTGAACATTTTATAGAGAAAATGAGGAAAATGATCTGAAGACTTGGAGTCTGGTAAACTAGAGGCCCGCAGAGGAAAGTCTGAAGCTGCTCTGAGTGTTTTTAATATCACCAGCGGAGCTCCGTTTACCGGTATCGGTATCTGCGGTATCGGTCCTTACAAACATCGCTGCGTAATTCACCAACTCCGTTCCTCTTTAAGCCTCTTACCCGTCTTCACACCTGGTCCGTGACGTGAGCGCAGCGCAGCGGCGCGCCCTGCGCACCGGATCGCGCCCATGTAATCAATGGTGTGAAACATATTGCTCACGCTGCGGCGCGTGAGCGGTCCGTCGTCGCTCCGGCAAGCCGTGCCGCTGCGCTACAAATACGCGCCAGCTCTATTTTTGACGCTCCACGCGCCGACACTGCGTCAATTTCAGTCGTTCAGATCGAACCAGACAGGAAGTCAGACACAGGTTCAGTGTAAAATATCCGGTAACTTCCTAAACAAAAGCCACCGTGCAGCTTTTAAACTGCTGAGCTACCTAAACATGACAGCATCTCCGTGTCCACAAGGTTTCAGTGAAATAAAAAACCATGACGCATGAACATGTGGACAAAATGAACCATTTGGATGAGAATCTCAGGCGATCTAGCAGCCCTCTAGTGGTTTCGTGATGTCACCAATCAACAACAGCTGGTGCACTCGCGGGTGCGCTGCGCGGCCGCACAGTGAACGGTGTAAATGCTCGCGCCGAGGAAGTCGCAGCAAAGCCGCTGCGCTGCGCTGCGCTCACGTCACGGACCAGGTGTAAAGCTGGGGTTATTGACGCTCCACGTACGGACACCGCGTTAATATCAGTAGTTCAGATCGAACCAGACAGGAAGTCAGACACAGGTTCAGTGTAAAATATCCGGTAACTTCCTAAAAAAAGCCACCGTGCAGCTTTCAAACTGCTGAGCTACCTGAACATGACAACATCTCCGTGTCCACGAGGTTACAGTGAAAGAAGAAACCATGACGCATGAACATGTGGACAAAATGAACCATTTGGATGAGAATCACAGGCGATCTAGCAGTCCCCTCGTGATTCCGTGATGTCACGAATCTAACAACAGCTGGTGCGCTCGCGGGTGCACGGCCGCACAGTGAACGGCTCAGCAAAGCCGCTGCGCTGCGCTCACGTCACGGACCAGGTGTAAAGCCGGGGTTATTAGAAACACCTCAATCGGCAACACTCATAAATCCCTTCGCTACAGTCCGAACAGCTCTGCAGCAGGTTTCTCTGACATGACCGTCAGCTGTTTCTATCCGGGACTCCCCGTAATCAGCGTAACCCGCTCCGCTACAGATCAGCCCCGGCTTCCTCTCTAGTCACGCGGCCTACGGACTGGAAAGCATCTGCAACAGGATCTGGATGCTGGACTGGTCTTTCAGCTTCGCCTTTCATTATGTCCATCTTCTAAATTGTGTTACGGTTGTTAGTTGTTGTGTAGCTGGTGATACCGATGGTTCAATGTGGAGCTGGAGGCAACACGGTGACTTCAAAGCTGCCGCATGGCGGCGTCCTGACCATAAAAATGTTGCTACGTTTTTCTCTTATTTGCTCATATTTTTCATGTATTTTTCTACTGGCAAATTAATAAATTTAGTTTGGTTGGCAGTTTCATTTCCACTTTAAATCAATCCTGACTTATTTAGGAGCAAAGTGTAAATTAGAGGGATGAAATCTACACTCGCACGCGTGCTCCCATTTTTTTTCCGGTACTCGCACCAATATATTTTTAGGCGCATATGCGAGTAAAACGCTCGCACTGTACAGCCCTGTGTTATAACAAATATCAGAAATAAATTTCAGGTGCTTTTGCAGAAAAACACTGCAGAGATTGGCATCGGTTGATATCAGAAGTTGGCCAATATCGGTATATTAGATATCATTAAAAAAAAGCCAATATGAACATCCCTAATTATTTTCCATGACTGACCCGCAGAACAGTTCTGATCCATTTTCTGCATCTGTGCTTCAGTCGGTCAAAGTTCAGTCTGCACCGGATGATTGACAGCTCACACCTCACACATGAACATCCAGACCAGAAACTGTTATTTCTTCATAACCATCTGTGCCACATGACAGCGTCAAAGCGACAATGGTTTAGTGGTCTCCATGGAAACAGGAGAATTTGGTTACAATGCAGTAAATTTGTCCAGGAGAGATTGAGAAAGCTTCTCTGCAGCATGATGGTGTTGAAGCGTTGATCCGTTTTATGTGAATCAGGTGTGTTGGAGCAGGAAACAACTAAAACCTGCAGGATAGGTGTCCTCCAGGACCCTCCAGGACCCTCCAGGACCCTCCAGGACCCTCCAGGACGCTCCAGGACCCTCCAGGACCCTCCAGGACCCTCCAGGACGCCTCCAGGACGCTCCAGGACCCTCCAGGACCCTCCAGGATGCTCCAGGACGCTCCAGGACCCTCCAGGACCCTCCAGGACCCTCCAGGACCCTCCAGGACGCTCCAGGACCTGGGCTGACACCCATACCCAAAGCATCACCATCCTTCTCTGAATATTTATTTTTAAGTTGTTCATGTAATCAGACCCCCCCTCCCCGCCTCCTCTCTTCTATATTTGCTCTCTACCCACATAGACCGTCCACCCCGCCGGAGTCTCTGGTTGCCATGGCAGCCGGGCTCAGCACCATGGCTCAGCATTATTCATGCAGCAGCATTCGGTCGCTCTCTCTGACACACAGACAGACGTTCGGATGGGCGGACGGCCGAGCGGACAGGCTGTGAAAGGGTCCAGCAGGGTCGGGGGGACCTGATCCAGGAAGACATTTAACCCTTTCCTGGGAGGGACGGGAATCCACGGGATGAATGAAAAATGTGGTCCGCATGGAAATTCAGAGTAACAGCAGATTTATTTGGAACAGCAGTCGGATGTTTACAACAAATGTCCCATATCATTGGCCGATATCTGTTTTAAGTCAATATCTAACCCCTCTTGTGTTTGTCAGCAGCTCGTTCGCTTTTAGCACAATGTAGACAGCGAATTTCTTCTTCTACGCTTGCATCATCGGTAGCTTCCGTAGTGCCGTGAACTCACACGAACACGCAAATAAAAGCTGCAATTTTCTGCTTTTTAGTCTCTAAAAATCTACGAATTGATGTTTCCAGTAAATTGTGGACGCTACCCACTCAGGACACTTGGATTACATTGGACGAGCAATATGGAGGAATATTGACAAGTTCTTGTGGACTTTTCCCTGTGAGCCAGAGACGTCTATTTGATGTCTCGTCTAAGTTTAGATCGAAATTCACCCGACTGTAATCGGTCTTTATTTTAGCCTGAATCTAGACATTATAATTGAATCCATTATGATTAAATATTATATTAAAAAACAAAATGTAGGCTGTAAAAATGATGGTCAAATGTTGGACCAAAACATTTGGCCAGTCACTGATCAATGTAGAAAGCAGTTTAGATTTAGTCTAAGACGGCTTAGACGACTAAAAAACTTTCACTTTCAGACCAGAGATGGACCGATTTTAGCTTAGACGTCTAAAAGACATCTTTTAGACCAAAAATGCTCAGTGGGTTATGGACCTTTTTGGTTCAGTCGCTGGTGAAGTCAGCATGAGGATGAGGAGAAGATGAAGGACCATCATTCTGTGGGTGTACTACTCCTTTAAAAAAGGCTTGAAAATTTCTCTGTCGTATAAAAAAAATGCGGAAACGTGACATTAAAGTATCAATCAAAACCGAAATGGGAATTTTTTGTAGCGTTGTATCCAATTTTGTCCAACTCTTAATTTCCGATATCAACCGTTAACGATCTATGCAGACAACTGCGAGTCACGTGACTCTGAAAGGAATGCTGGGATATGAAGTTCTTGCTGAACCAATGGTAATAGAACAAGATCTCGCGAGATTTTAGGGAACAACAAAATCTCATGATTCACATGGTTCCAAAAAACAAACAGATTAACAGTATTAGTGTTTTCTGACATCACATTGTAATCCCAATATCGGCCCATGATATCGGTAGACCGATAATGTCAGACATCTTTAATTGTACTATAAAGTCCTAATATGTCACACTGGTGTTTACGTGACTTACTGACTTCAGAAGTTTTATTTGATACAGATCCTTAAAAATAAATGAACCATAATAATTTCGATAAAGTTTTACTGAAAATGAGAACAGCGATGAAAAGTGAACATTTCATCAGAAGTTCTGTGATTGCAGATTTATTTTCTGCATGATTCCAGCTGATATGATGATGATTCACAGGAAAACGTCTTCAAATCACAAAATCATAAAAGTTTATTTTCAGACGAACATGGATGATAAACTTTTACACGTTTGTTCTTTCCAGTCTGGAGATGATCCTGGAAACGTCCGTCCTCAGCGGGACTTTATGTCTCTGACAATGTCAGCATCAGACCTTGTTCATGACCCTGTGAGCGCTGACAACCCTCCACTAAAATATTCATCCAACAGCTAAACGCTTCGCTTTTTAACCCCGATGCTTTTCTCTGTCTCCGACCGGTCTCCGTCCTCCATCCCAGCCCGGTCCGTCGGTTCCAGTCCAGCCAAGAGTTAACAGCAGCGTGCCCAGCAGACGGTGAACTGAATGTGAAACTGAGCATGTGCAGATCTCTGTGACAGCCAAAGGCCCGCCGGCACCCAGCAGCCCCGAGTCATGTTTTCTGTCTCCAGACTCGCCACGCTCTGACCGGGAACTCAAGACAAAAACACGACGGGTGACCCCGAATAGTCGACTGTTCGATCGGAGAACCGTGCTTTAACTGCCAGTCTCTTCGTCAGATAGTCCAACATGTGGTAACCGCACGAACATCCCACCACTCTGACAGCAGGGGGCGCTGAACGTTTGGTTTTACATGATATTTCTTTGTTCTTTGCCCCGCCCACTTCTGAACGTCCTCGTCTTCTGGAATGAGTTGATATTTCCGGCAAGGTTATTATAGTTAACTAAAACTAACGAACAAACGAAAACTAAAATTGACAAAACATTTTCGTTAACTGAAATAAAAATAAAAATGACAGTTTTTAAAAAAAAAAAAACTACAATTATTACAAAAGTTTTAGTTTTTGTAAATTTATTTAAAGGGACTTGAGGCAAGATTAAAAAAACGAAATTCCCTTTAATACATAAGCTTTTTGGATTGATATGAAATCTATGTCTATTGAATCTATTTACTTTGCTTTTCACGTGATTTTCTGATGATTTTGAATGTCACACCAGACAATAACCTATAATTTGCGAAAAAAAATCCCGAAAACTAAAACTAAGACTGAAACTAAAAGAAACTAAACTAAAACTAAGCATTTTCCAAGAAAGAAAAACTATATATTGGATATTGGAATTTTGCCCGAACAGTATGCCGATATTTTAAAACTCATGTGGCCGATAACCGATATCGATACCAATATTAAAGCTGAAAAAAAATAAGCAGTTGTTTAAAATAGCAATTTTGTTACCCTTTTCCGACACATTGAAAAATAGAGGTGGGAAAAAATATCAATACACTAAAATATTGTGATATTTTCATATGCTTATATCAAACTGGTATTTAAAATGCGGTATTGATCTGTTTTACTCAGAAAATCTTGTGAGATTTCATCATTCTTTTACAAACTGTCACAATATTTTGTAAATTTCGGCGAGATTTCGTCAGTTAAACAGATCGATACCACGTTTTTAAATGTTAATATATCAGCATATGAAAATATTGCAAAATTTTCATGAATTCTCGCGAGATTTCGTAACAGAACAATGAAATATCACGAGATTTTGTTAGTAGAAGGGGCGGTTTGGGACCATTTTGTCTTCATTTTTTAGTTTCTTCTTTACAACGTTAGCTACATGCTAGCAGCTAGCTGAGTGTCTTCTTCTGCTTGTTTGTTGAACTCTGACAAATTAGCGCCACCAGGTGGGGGGAGGCTACATTGCAACTCATCCAGTCCTAAATAACAGTGTAAATATATGGTCCTCGTCGCTCACGTGTAGAAGGAAAGGTTTTTTGGCGGCCCTCCAGATGGCGCCCGGGGCCCGAGCTTGGGCCGCGGCCCCATGGCTAAGAATCACTGATCCAGAAGAAATTCTCCATGGTTGGCTTTATTGTTAACAAAGCGAGGAGCGCAACTTTAACGTGGTTTCCTGACACAGAGCTTTTAAAGGCCTCCTTCCACTGAAAACCCGTTTAACTTGCTCCTTCTGAAATACGGAGGGTTTCCCCTTGTTTACTTACACATGCTGACTTGCTAGCGTTGCGTTCCCCCCAGTCGGCTGTGCTTTCTCATCAGAAAAACAATACGAAGAAAAGAGCGAATCGGGAACAGCCTCGCACTTCTACGTCACATTGCAAATAGCGTATCCCACGTGGGGTTTCTATCTGTCCATTGGAAGGCAGGTAACCCTCCACTACACACTAGAAGTAAAGACTGTAGCTTCGGAGTTGAGAAGCTAATTAGCTAACTGTTTGTTAGCATGGCGGAACAAACTTGTTTATTTCTATTTCCTGTCTGTAACAAAATAAGAGCGGAGGGCGGAGCTTCCTTCATACACTGATGGGAGGCAGCCAATCAGACGGAAGTTCATGAGAAGGACCCGGAAAAGCTGCCGTTGGACCACAAGCCTCTCTTCTAGTATACAAATACAGCTGGATACAAAGATACCAGAAGGTTTTTTTAAACAGAAACGATGCAGAATGCATCCAATAATAATGGAGAACGACTTCCGGTGATGTCATGACTGAGGAGACAGCTTGATTCCTCAGCTCTGGGGAAAGGGCCCGAAACTAGCCAAAAGAAACCTACATCTCCAGCTTCTAACTTAAGTGAAACAATACTAAATATGTCTACAGCTCGAAGACAGACTGAAAACAAAAATAAGAAAGCCAAAAAAGAGAACAGACACGACGATGAGGAGGCCTTGGATGGGAGCGAGCCTGAAGACAACATGGCGTCCGTGCTTGAGGAGTTAAGAAACTTTAGGAAAGAACACGCAGATGCTTCTAAAGACACTAAAGCTACTCTGGCGAGGGTGGAGACAACCCTAAAAGATGTGGTCGATCGTACGGACAAGCTTGAGCAGGACATGATTAATGTACAGCAGAGAGTGAGCGACAATGATGATCATCTGCACCGCCAGGAGAGAGCTATTCGCCACCTGTTATGCCAAGAAGCCAAACTATCTGCAAAATGCGAGGACCTTGAATCGAGAGCAAGGCGTAATAATCTGCGTATATATGGGATAAAGGAAGGCGAAGAAAAGAAGGATACAGTTCCATTTATAACTGAAGTTATTCGCACCTCACTGAACCTCCCAGCAGACATGGAACTAGGCGTCGTGAGGGCTCACCGCTCTCTCACGGCAAAGCCTAAAGACTCGGCTCCTCCAAGATCAATCATTGTTAGATTCTTGGATTATAGAGTGAAGGAAAAGATACTTCAAACAGCGTGGAAAAGTCCTGGAGTTGTGTACCAGGACCAGAGAATATTTTTCGACCAAGATTATACCACCGAGATACAGAGGCAACGCAAGCAAGTACGGGATGTTATCAAACAGCTTAAAGTGAAGAAAATAAAAGCCTCGTCACCATTCCCTGCGCAGTTGAAGCTTCATCTGGAGCATGGACCGAAGACGTTTCCTACGCTGACGGCGGCAGTCCCAACCCTCAGAGAGATGGGAATATGCGTCAAGGTGGATGAACGAGAGGACATCCGAAACAAACTACTGCGAAACGTCTGGGAAACCTCATCAAGAGGCATCACAGGGGACACGGCATTGAGCGCTGCTGACCTCCGAGCGTTTGTTCAAGATGATAAACAGTAAATGACCGAGTGGTTGAGATGTGTGTGGATCGGAAATCTGTAGAACTTAAACATTTAGGCTAGTTAACATGATTATATTCTCTCACAATGTGAAGGGCCCTCCCCCCCTCCGCTACAGGGGAGGTAAGTGGACTTTTTGATTTACTGTCGTTTTTGTTTTACTTGTTTTGCAAGAGTAACTATGAGTGCAGCCCTTTGCTGCCAGAACGTTACTTCCACACGGAGTGTCCAGTATGGAGGGTTTTCGTCACCCCCTCCATCCCCGCGGCAACTACTCTTAAGGAGGACTGGGTAGTTTGTTCCACATTTGGGAGTCTGTTCGCATTGTTGTTCATAATTTCTGTAGTTCTATTTGTAAACAAAGTCCAACTAAAAGTGCAAGTTATTAACAGAAACATAATTTACTACTTGTGTATTGCTTATGAGAAAGTAATGAAGTTCTCTCTTCTAAACCTGTTAGAAATTTAATGAGGAAACTACATATTATTTCATATAATGTCCATGGCTTGAATAATCCTATAAAAAGAAAGAAGATCTTGGGTCAACTGAAGAAACTACAATGTTCTATTGCATTAATACAAGAAACTCATTTAAGTGAGCAAGAACACAAAAAACTTAGGAGAGAATGGGTTTATCAAACATATAGTGCTTCATTTAAAAAAAAAAAGAGGGGTAGCCATTTTGATAAGTAAATCTTTGGCCTTCTCAACTGAGAAGGTAATCCAGGATAAATTTGGGAGGTATGTAATGGAGATCGGTCGAGTAGGGGGGGGGAAGTATCTATTATGAACCTATATGCCCCAAATGAATATGATGAAAACTTTTTTAAAGACATTGCAAATATCATAGCAGAGAATGGTAAAGGTATAACAATAATGGGGGGAGACTTTAATGCTGTGCAAGACGGTAAATTAGACAGAATGCCTGTGGAAGCGGGGCCACAGAGTAGGAAGACAAAAATACTAAATAAGATGATGATTGAATTGGGGATGGGTGATCCATGGAGATATAATAATCCAAATAGGAAAGATTTTACCTTTTTCTCTGGAGTCCATAACAGTTATTCAAGAATAGACTTTTTCTGTATATCCCAAAAACATATGTATAAAGTAACCGACTGCCATATAGAAACTATAACATTAAGTGACCATGCACCTGTGATCTTGCACCTTGATCTGGGTAAGGAGAATGTCTTTAGATATTGGAGATTAAATGTATCTTTGCTTACCAATCCAGTGGTAGTCCAAGAGCTAAAACAAACCTTGACAGAATATCTGGAGATAAATGATACTGGAGATGTTAATCCACCTACACTGTGGAGTGGAGCTAAAGCAGTGATGAGAGGCAGGATTATTCAAATATCATCTCGATTAAAGAAACAGCGCTTAGAGAAACAAACCATTCTTGAAAATGAAATAAAACTATTGGAAATTGAACATAAAAGCTCAGGAGCAAAAAACACATTAATAAAACTAAAAGAAGCTAGAAAAGAGCTAGATAAAATTCTTACTTATAAAGCAGAGGGGGCCTTAAGATTCACCAAACAAAAATACTACGAGATGGGAAACAGAGCGAGCCGACTATTAGGTTTTCAACTTCGCAAAGCACAAGCAGACAGAATAATTCATAGTATAGTTGACCCCACATTGAATAGTAATGTGTATAGACCAAAAGAAATAGCTGATGTGTTTGCATCCTATTATAAAAAACTGTATGAGGAGCCAACTACAATGAATGATGAACTGAAAGAGAAGAGGGAGGCCTTCCTTGCTGGTTTAAACCTCCCAGTATTAACCAGGGAAGAAGCATTAGGCATGGTTACAGACATAACGGAAAGTGAAATTCGAGAAAGAATTAAAAGGTTGAAAAACAACAAATCTCCAGGAACTGATGGGTTTCCTGGAGAGTTCTATAAATGTTTTGTGGATGTTTTGGTACCATTGCTGACTAGGGTCTTTAACTATACACTTAAGAATGGTGAAATGCCTACATCATGGTCTGAGGCCATACTTTCAGTCATTTATAAGGAAGGGAAAGATGCAACATGTTGTGACGGATACAGACCAATCAGCCTACTATGTAATGATTTAAAATTGCTGACCAGCATTTTAGCCAAGAGGATACAAAAACATATACAAAAACTTATACACCCGGATCAAACGGGCTTTATTCCAGATCGACATATTGCCAACAATATAAGAAGAACCTTAAATGTCATAACGCAAGCAAGAAACTGCAACAAAAACTCAATGTTAATTAGTTTTGATGCCCAAAAAGCATTTGATACTGTCAACTGGCAGTTTCTATATAATACCCTGTCGGTCGTGGGCTTTCATCCACAGTTTATAGAATGGATAAAAATAATATATACAAATCCTAAATCTCGTGTTAGGGTAAACGGATGCTGTTCTGCTTTTTTCCACTTGGAAAGAGGAGTACGCCAGGGTGACTGCCTTAGCCCCCTATTATTTGCCATTAATATAGAACCGCTTGCCGCATCAATCAGAATGAATGAAAATATCAAAGGCATAATGGATATGAATAGAAAAGAACATAAGATTTCGCTCTTTGCCGATGATATTCTGTCCTATGTAAGTGACCCTGCCACTTCTATAATCCCTCTGCTTAGAACTTTGGAGGATTATGGCAAGCTTTCCGGATATAAAATAAACCAAGCGAAATCAGAAGCAATGATGTTAAAAGGGCAATGGCCCACAGATCTATTTGGCAGATATCACTTTAAAATGTCTAATCAAGGATTTAGATATCTTGGAATTACAATTACTAAACAAACTTCACAATTATTTAAAGCCAATTACGGAAAATTGATGGAGGAAATCAAAAAGGATCTTTCAAGGTGGGAAGTCTTGCCTCTCTCTCTAGTAGGTAGAATAGAAACGATTAGAATAAATATTTTGCCAAGATTACTTTTTCTTTTTCAATCACTACCGATAAAAATCCCAATGTCTACATTTACAACACTTAATAAATGGCTCTCAAAATTTATTTGGCAGAATAAGCGTCCGAGGATTAAACTTAAAACCCTTATGTGCCCCAAGGAACTTGGTGGATTAAACTTTCCAAACTTAAAGAATTACTATTATGCTGCCCAGCTTAGGTCAATGTTGACCTGGGTCTGTCAAGAGGATGATTCCATATGGTATAAAATGGAACAAGGTGATTGTCCAGAAATATTTCTTGATTCGGTTCCATTTATAAATCCTGATGCATGGGCAAAAAAGAAGAAAACTGTTGTAAATGAATGGGTTAAAACAACTCTATCTATATGGCTAAATATTAAGAAGGTATTTAATATTCCTAACTCCATCTGTAGATTAATAAAAATTCATCATAACCCAGAGTTCCCTCCTGCCTCTAGTTTTAAAAATTGGGCCAAAAAAGGCCTTACCATGTTGGGTCAAATGATTGAAAGTGGAAATCTACTGTCCTTTCAGCAGCTCCAACAAAAATATCATCTTCCAACCCAAGATTTTTATAAATATTTACAATTACGGCACTACTTACAAAAAAATAATTATTTGACCTCCTGGCAGGCTCCACCTTCTGATATAGACATTTTTTTTTCAGATCGGTAATTAAAGGAACGATTAGTAGTAAATATGTCTCTCATGCCTATAAACTGCTGCAACAAGAAGGTGCTGTGAATACATTGGACATTAAAGAAAAATGGGAATTAGAAATGAATATAATAATTGAAAATGCAGACTGGGAACAGTTGTTGAGGGATGGTCATAAAATAACAAAAAGCCCAACTCTGAGAGAATTTGAATGGAAAACCAAGGTCAGATTTTTTAGAACCCCCTTTATAACTTCCAAGTTCGGTAAAACATCAGACCGATGCTGGAGGGGCTGTGGCCTTGTGGGAGACCATACTCATATATTTTATGACTGTCCAAAATTAATAAAGTATTGGAAAGATATAAAAAGTGAAATAAAAAAATGTCTAGATGTAGAAATTCTATTAGAACCAAACTTCACAGTACTGGGATTATTCCCTGACAACTTTAGATTAGATTGTAATTTCTCCCTACTCAAAATATTACTTTTGATCGCTAAGAAAATTATTACGGTCTCTTGGCTTAAGCCTCAGCCCCCCACCATAGCTCAGTGGAAGAACAAACTACAAGATGTTTACCATATGGAGCGAATAACAGCAGGACTACAAATGAATATAGACTCATTTATGGTTGAATGGTCACCAATTCAAAGATATCTCTCAAATTGAACTGTTTCACTATTCTACACCCAGGATACAGACCCTGATTTTCATTGTAATAGCTGTTTCTTTTTTTTTTTTTTTTTTTTTTTCTATTATTATTCTATTTTAATATTTGTTTTTCATGGACACTGATATAATCCTCATGCAATACACCTGCTGCATATAATAATTGTATGATATGACTTGTACTGAAGTTTTCAAATGACTTAAGTAATAAAGATAAGTTCAAAAAAATAATAATGGAGAACACAGAAATATTCATGACATCACCATGGAAGTACAACTTTAAAGAGTCCGACAGCAGGTGCAGTGGAGCACGCTCCTCTCTGTGGCACGATTTATTTACTTATTTAGGTCAGATCTTGATTTATTTTGGGATTTTAAACCGTCATGTTTTCTGTCTCCAGACGTCTCACCTCGCCACGCTCTGACCGGGAACTAAAGACAGCAAGACATCATGTTTCTAGTGAAAACATCGTGAAAGCTAACAGAGTCAGCATGAAACTCAGCATTCCTACAGAACCGTGCCAACTTTCATCCCAAACACAATCAAGCTTTCTGGTCTCTTCTTTAGAGCATTGGTTCTGGAAGTGACGGCTGTAGAAGAACGTAGGCCCGGATCTGCGGATCAGGAAGCAGAAGCGCCGTTCCTCCGGTTCGGATCCCCTTTACGCTGTCCTCTCGTATGAGAAGACCAGAACTCCACCAGGTGCTGCCTGAGGGAGCGTCGGTGTGGATTTCAGCCCTGGTTCAGGTCAGGACGACAGATTTCCTCACAGATGTAATCCAGGTGAGCTCGTTATCTCGGTTCAGTTAAAGGGAATTTAATAGGCTTTCTCCTCCATGAAGCACCTTCTGCAGAGGCTGAGCTGGAGGAAAGAAAGCTGCTTCAGCCACCGTTTACGACTAATGAGATCTGTAATCTCCTGGGTCTGATTAAGACAGCTTGCTGGAGAACAGCCACTTCGTAGCTTCTCAACTCAAAGTCACTCTTTGGTGTGTAATTCATAAAGTGATTTTGACAAAGATACAAGAAATATTGGGTAGTTTATCCGTTTATACATAAACATACCTCTAACGTGAGGTCAGAGCATGTTAGAGATACGTTTCTGCATCACTTAATTACATGAAACATATTTATTTGGAGCTTATATCCAGCTTATCAGGGTGGCTGCACCATTTGACTGACTTAGCTTGACTAAAGGAAGCAAGTAAACACTAATGGAAGCTAGTAAACGCTAACAGAAGCTAGTAAACGCTAACAGGAGCTAGTAAATGCTAACAGAAGCTAATAAGAGCTAACGGAAGCTAGTTAATACTTAAGGAAGCCAGTAAATGCTAACAGAAGCTAGTAAACACTAATGGAAGCTAGTAAACACTAATGGAAGCTAGTAAACGCTAACAGGAGCTAGTAAATGCTAACAGAAGCTAATAAGGGCTAACGGAAGCTAGTTACCACTTAAGGAAGTCAGTATATGCTAACAGAAGCTAGTAAACACTAATGGAAGCTAGTAAACGCTAACAGGAGCTAGTAAATGCTAACAGAAGCTAATAAGAGCTAACGAAAAGTAGTTAACACATAAGGAAGCCAGTATATGCTAACAGAAGCTAGTAAACACTAATGAAAGCTAGTAAATGCTAACCGCAGCTAGTAAACGTTAACAGAAGCTAGTAAGAGCTAATGGAAGCTAGTTAACGCTAACAGAAGCTAGTAAACGTTAACAGAAGCTAGTAAACGCTAACAGAAGCTAGTAAACGCTTACAGAAGCCAGTAAACGCTAACAGAAGCTAGTAAACGTGAACAGAAGCTAGTAAATGTTAACAGAAGCTAGTAAACACGAATGGAAATGAAATGAATGAAAAATACTTTATTCATCCCAGAAGGGAAATTCAGCATTGTAAAAGCTCACTCTTTTTTTTTTTTAAACTAGGAAACTAGTAAATGCTAACAGCAGCTAGTAAATGCTAACTCAATCTCATGAAAGCTAATGGAAGCTAATGCCAACACAGCTATGCTCAGTTAATGGAGAGGCTGCAGAACCAGAATGTAAACATGTAAACAAGGTGAGTAAACAAATGAGTTCATCATCCATCCATCCATCCATCCAACCATCCATCCATACATCCATCCATCCATCCATTAAGCATCCATCCATCCATCCTCCATCCAACCATCCATCCGTCCATCCATCCATCATCCATCATCCATCCACCCACTTATCCATCCATCCATCCATCCATCCATCCATCATCCATCCATCCATCCATACATATATCCATCCATCCTCCATCCATCCAACGATCATCCATCCATCCATCCATCCATCCATCCATCCATCCATCCATCCATGAAAGTAGCAAACATATATAATAACAGTTTATAGTTTAACGTTTTTATATTCAGTGAGAAAATCGGCTTTAATGAATTCTGATTTTAGGAAACTGCTTGTTCAACTGAACATTTTAAAATCCTAAAGAATAGGAGCAACGGAGGAAGGACATAATCATCATCATCCTCCTCATCATCATCATCACCATCGTCAGGACACCCTTCATCTTATTCACCAGTTCAGACAGAAAATGCTCCGTTTGTGGCTCCGTCACGACAAACCAGTTAATCAGATCCAGTTTAGTCTTCAATGCAGGTACGATTAATGTCCACGGTGTCCCCCCCCCCCCAAACCCTGCAGCGGTGGTCTGACTGGTGTCCCCCCCAAACCCTGCAGCAGTGGTCTGACTGGTGTCCCCCCCCCCCAAACCCTGCAGCGGTGGTCTGACTGGTGTCCCCCCCAAACCCTGCAGCGGTGGTCTGACTGATGTCCCCCCCTCAAACCCTGCAGCAGTGGTCTGACTGGTGTCGTCCCCCCCCCCGAACCCTGCAGCGGTGGTCTGACTGGTGCCCCCCCCCCAAACCCTGCAGCGGTGGTCTGACTGGTGTCCCCCCCCTCAAACCCTGCAGCAGTGGTCTGACTGGTGTCGTCCCCCCCCCCCGAACCCTGCAGCGGTGGTCTGACTGGTGCCCCCCCCCCCAAACCCTGCAGCGGTGGTCTGACTGGTGTCCCCCCCTCAAACCCTGCAGCGGTGGTCTGACTGATGTCCCCCCCTCAAACCCTGCAGCAGTGGTCTGACTGGTGTCCCCCCCCCCCCCCCCCGAACCCTGCAGCGGTGGTCTGACTGGTGCCCCCCCCGGTCCTGGCTCCGGGGAACGTCCTGAACTCTCAGCGATGCTTCTGATTGGACGGCTGCTGTCAGACACCTGTCGAGGACGTCGGAGGCGCCGGCAGCTTTGACCAAACTTCTGTATTTGACACCCTGGAAATGAGAGCAGGTATCTGCCAGAGAATAGACGTGACACGGGGGGTCAACACCTAATCTGTCCTCACCGCTGAGCAGCTGTTACCTCAGCCTGGTCAGGTACCGCGCCCCCCCCGGCCGGTCAGGCCAAGAGGTGACAAGTCACCACGGAGACGACCGGACACAACAGATCCCAGAAATATGACCTGCTTTTGTCTTCGTGTCATATTCTCCTCTTCCTCACACACTCCCCTCTCTGACACACACCCAGCCTCTGAGGGAGAGGGGGGGGGGGATACTTCACTTCATTACATTAAATATCGCTAAATTTCATGTTGCGATATTGTTTTGATGTTAAAAAAAGTGATGTTTCAATATTTTTACAAATAAAATCTTGCAAGATCTGGCTTTTATCTACGTGTGATATCTACGTGCATCTTTCCACTGATATCTACGTGTGATATCTACGTGCATCTGTCCGCTGATATCTACGTGTGATATCTACGTGCATCTTTCCACTGATATCTACGTGTGATATCTACGTGCATCTTTCCACTGATATCTACGTGTGATATCTACGTGCATCTTTCCACTGATATCTACGTGTGATATCTACGTGCATCTTTCCACTGATATCTACGTGTGATATCTGTGTGCATCTTTCCACTGATATCTACGTGTGATATCTACGTGCATCTTTCCACTGATATCTACGTGCATCTTTCCACTGATATCTACGTGTGATATCTATGTGCATCTTTCCACTGATATCTACGTGTGATATCTATGTGCATCTTTCCACTGATATCTACGTGTGATATCTACGTGCATCTTTCCACTGATATCTATGTGCATCTTTCCACTGATATCTACGTGTGATATCTATGTGCATCTTTCCACTGATATCTACGTGTGATATCTATGTGCATCTTTCCACTGATATCTACGTGTGATATCTATGTGCATCTTTCCACTGATATCTATGTGCATCTTTCCACTGATATCTACGTGTGATATCTATGTGCATCTTTCCACTGATATCTACGTGTGATATCTATGTGCATCTTTCCACTGATATCTATGTGCATCTTTCCACTGATATCTACGTGTGATATCTATGTGCATCTTTCCACTGATATCTACGTGCATCTTTCCACTGATATCTACGTGTGATATCTATGTGCATCTTTCCACTGATATCTACGTGTGATATCTATGTGCATCTTTCCACTGATATCTACGTGCATCTTTCCACTGATATCTACGTGTGATATCTATGTGCATCTTTCCACTGATATCTACGTGTGATATCTACGTGCATCTTTCCGCTGATATCTACGTGCATCTTTCCACTGATATCTACGTGCATCTTTCCACTGATATCTACGTGTGATATCTACGTGTGATATCTACGTGCATCTTTCCACTGATATCTACGTGTGATATCTACGTGTGATATCTACGTGCATCTGTCCGCTGATATCTACGTGTGATATCTACGTGCATCTTTCCACTGATATCTACGTGTGATATCTACGTGTGATATCTACGTGCATCTGTCCGCTGATATCTACGTGCATCTTTCCACTGATATCTACGTGCATCTTTCCACTGATATCTACGTGCATCTTTCCACTGATATCTACGTGTGATATCTACGTGTGATATCTACGTGCATCTGTCCGCTGATATCTACGTGCATCTTTCCACTGATATCTACGTGCATCTTTCCACTGATATCTACGTGCATCTTTCCACTGATATCTACGTGTGATATCTACGTGCATCTTTCCACTGATATCTACGAATGATATCTACGTGCATCTGATATCTACGTGCATCTGATATCTACGTGAATCGTATTCTCCTTGAAGAAGAACCATTGCGCTCTTCGTTTTACTGTTGGACTAATCTCACATGAACTTCTGTCACTTATGTGAAATTGTTTGGCAATAATTGTTAATTCATTCAAAATTCCTTCAGTTTGGTCAAATCTGGAATGTCCTCATTGACGCATTCTGTGGTGCATCGCGGATTAAAGTTATTGCAAAATTTAGATTATCGTAGAATTGCTGTATCATGATATTACCCCCATCATAGGCAATATATCGTTACTGTATCGTATCAAGAGGTACCTGTTGATATCCACCCCTTATATACAGTATACACACATATATATATATATATATATGTATATAAGTTCCCCTCAAAAACAAATTTTCACCGGGGAAACGTTTGTTTTTTATTACTTTTGTTCAGGTTTTTAATTTCATCTAATTCACCTCTGCCATGATGATGATGATGATGTTGATGATGATGATGATGATGATGATGTCAGAGTGACGGTAACCTGTAGCAGCTTCTTTCATCATCATGACGTCTGTTCAGCCCCCACAGAACTGACTCAGAGATGTTCACATGACACACGAGAGACTTGAACTGGACCGTGTGTATATGTGTGTGTGTGTGTGTGTGTGTGTGTGTGTGTGTGAGTATGTGTGTATTCGAGGGTCTTATCAGGTTTAGCAGCTGTCTCCTGCTCAGGCCCGGTGGGCAGCACCAGCAGACCGCTGACTGGCCACGGAGAACAGGTTATAAACAGATCAGTGTGTGCATGACCAAGCGCACACGCATGAGGATGAACATGTGTGTGTGTCCGTGTGTGTGTGTGTCCGTGTGCGTGTGTGTCCGTGTGTGTGTGTGTTTGAACAGTGAGTGCTTGTGTCCAAAATGATGGATTAGCAGTTGAGTTTGGAGGATTGGTGGAAATGTAGCATGAAAGCTCTGCCCCGGGGCAGTTGCTACGACAACCGGTGACCACGGCTGCACGCGTGTGTGTGTGTGAGGGTGTGATGAATGTGTGTGTGCAGGTGTGATGAATGTGTGTGTGTGATGAACGTGTGTGTGCAGGTGTGATGAATGTGTGTGTGCAGGTGTGATGAATGTGTGTGTGCAGGTGTGATGAATGTGTGTGTGCAGGTGTGGTGAATGTGTGGTTCACGCCAGCATCCAGATGAACATCCACACAAGTTTCCCGCTGACCTTGGACGTCTGGCTGAGTCTCAGTCTGAGGCAGGAATCTGTTTATCTGCATGTTTGCTGTCAACATCAATAATTATTGTTTGTTTGTTTGTTTGTTTGTTTGTTTGTCTGCTTCAGACATCAACAGTTTCATTTCTCTCCATTGCTACCGACCAGGTTCAGCAAATTCAGACAAGACGAAGTAGAACTTTGTTCAGGAACTGATCTGCTAAAAAACATTATGCATCAGAGACGAACCCATGAAAGTCTGGATCCAGAACCGCGAACCCATGAAGGTCTGGATCCTGAAATATGAACCCATGAAGGTCTGGATCCAGAACCATGAACCCATGAAGGTCTGGATCCAGAACCGCGAACCCACGGAGATCTGGATCCAGAAACATGAACCCATGAAGGTCTGGATCCAGAACCATGAACCCATGAAGGTCTGGATCCAGAACCATGAACCCATGAAGGTCTGGATCCAGGACCATGAACCCACGGAGGTCTGGATCCAGAAACATGAACCCATGGAGGTCTGGATCCAGGACCATGAACCCATGGAGGTCTGGATCCTGAAACATGAACCAATGAAGGTCTGGATCCTGAAATATGAACCCATGGAGGTCTGGATCCTGAAACATGAACCCATGAAGGTCTGGATCCTGAAACATGAACCCATGAAGGTCTGGATCCTGAAACATGAACACATGAAGGTCTGGATCCTGAAACATGAACCCATGGAGGTCTGGATCCTGAAACATGAACCCATGGAGGTCTGGATCCTGAAACATGAACCCATGGAGGTCTGGATCCTGAAACATGAACCCATGGAGGTCTGGATCCTGATACATGAACCCATGGAGGTCTGGATCCTGAAACATGAACCCACGAAGGTCTGGATCCTGAAACATGAACCCATGGAGGTCTGGATCCTGAAACATGAACACATGAAGGTCTGGATCCTGAAACATGAACCCATGGAGCTCTGGATCCTGAAACATGAACCCATGGAGGTCTGGATCCTGAAACATGAACACATGAAGGTCTGGATCCTGAAACATGAACCCATGAAGGTCTGGATCCAGAACCATGAACCCATGAAGGTCTGGATCCAGAACCATGAACCCATGAAGGTCTGGATCCTGAAACATGAACCCACGGAGGTCTGGATCCAGAAACATGAACCCATGGAGGTCTGGATCCAGGACCATGAACCCATGGAGGTCTGGATCCTGAAACATGAACCAATGAAGGTCTGGATCCTGAAATATGAACCCATGGAGGTCTGGATCCTGAAACATGAACCCATGAAGGTCTGGATCCTGAAACATGAACCCATGAAGGTCTGGATCCTGAAACATGAACACATGAAGGTCTGGATCCTGAAACATGAACCCATGGAGGTCTGGATCCTGAAACATGAACCCATGGAGGTCTGGATCCTGAAACATGAACCCATGGAGGTCTGGATCCTGAAACATGAACCCATGGAGGTCTGGATCCTGATACATGAACCCATGGAGGTCTGGATCCTGAAACATGAACCCACGAAGGTCTGGATCCTGAAACATGAACCCATGGAGGTCTGGATCCTGAAACATGAACACATGAAGGTCTGGATCCTGAAACATGAACCCATGGAGCTCTGGATCCTGAAACATGAACCCATGGAGGTCTGGATCCTGAAACATAAACCCATGGAGGTCTGGATCCTGAAACATGAACCCACGGAGGTCTGGATCCTGAAACATGAACCCATGAAGGTCTGGATCCTGAAACATGAACCCATGAAGGTCTGGATCCTGAAACATGAACCCATGGAGGTCTGGATCCTGAAACATGAACCCATGAAGGTCTGGATCCTGAAACATGAACCCATGGAGGTCTGGATCCTGAAACATGAACCCATGGAGGTCTGGATCCTGAAACATGAACCCATGAAGGTCTGGATCCTGAAACATGAACCCATGGAGGTCTGGATCCTGAAACATGAACCCATGGAGGTCTGGATCCTGGAACATGAACCCACGGAGGTCTGGGTCCTGAAACATGAACCCATGGAGGTCTGGATCCTGAAACATGAACCCATGGAGGTCTGGATCCTGAAACATGAACCCACGAAGGTCTGGATCCTGAAACATGAACCCATGGAGGTCTGGATCCTGAAACATGAACCCATGGAGGTCTGGATCCTGGAACATGAACCCACGGAGGTCTGGGTCCTGAAACATGAACCCATGGAGGTCTGGATCCTGAAACATGAACCCATGGAGGTCTGGGTCCTGAAACATGAACCCACGGAGGTCTGGATCCTGAAACATGAACCCATGAAGGTCTGGATCCTGAAACATGAACCCACGGAGGTCTGGATCCTGAAACATGAACCCATGGAGGTCTGGGTCCTGAAACATGAACCCATGGAGGTCTGGATCCTGAAACATGAACCCATGGAGGTCTGGATCCTGAAACATGAACCCATGAAGGTCTGGATCCTGAAACATGAACCCATGAAGGTCTGGATCCTGAAACATGAACCCATGAAGGTCTGGATCCTGAAACATGAACCCATGGAGGTCTGGGTCCTGAAACATGAAGCCATAGAGGTCTGGGTCCTGAAACATGAACCCATGGAGGTCTGGATCCAGGACTATGAACCCATGGAGGTCTGGATCCTGGAACATGAACCCATGGAGGTCTGGATCCTGAAACATGAACCCATGGAGCTCTGGATCCTGAAACATGAACCCATGGAGGTCTGGATCCTGAAACATGAACCCATGGAGGTCTGGATCCTGAAACATGAACCCATGAAGGTCTGGATCCTGAAACATGAACCCATGAAGGTCTGGATCCTGAAACATGAACCCATGGAGGTCTGGATCCTAAAACATGAACCCATAGAGGTCTGGATCCTGAAACATGAACCCATGAAGGTCTGGATCCTGAAACATGAACCCATGAAGGTCTGGATCCTGAAACATGAACCCATGGAGGTCTGGATCCTGAAACATGAACCCATGAAGGTCTGGATCCTGAAACATGAACCCATGAAGGTCTGGATTGTCATTGTTTCATCGTTTTGTTACGGTATCTCGCAAGATTTTGTTAAATAGATTGATAGCATGTTTTAAAATATCGATATGATATCGATATTGGTTGTTTTTATGTAAAAGCTCATTGTGCTGCTTCATGTATGAAAAGGGCTGTTTAAATATAAGTTGACTTAATTCGTAACGAGACAGAAATACAAACATTTTCTAAACCGTCTCATCTTTTCTGGTTTGGATTTAAAGAGAATGAATTAACTGCGTCTCTTCAGCAGAAGAACCTTGTTTCTGTCTGTTTTTCCTTTCATTCATCATCTGTCTGCAGTTCTGCGCTGTGATCAGAGATAAACGAAGCCTCTGCAGAAACAGCTGCTTTCAGTCGGTCAGACAAGAGAAAAGTCATGAACTCATAAACACTAAACATACAACTTCTCTCCTTCTTTCCCATATTTCTGTCCCGACATGGATTTTTCTGCAAATCTTCCCATTCCCGTCTCGTCCCATCATGGTGGAGGGAAATGAAACCGTTTCCCCAGAACTCCCACCAGGACGTTAAACTCTCATTTTAGTATTTCCTAGATTAAAACGTGTAAAGGCGCTGGCCTTGTCGCTCAGAGAAGCAGCGGGAATATTTCCTCTCATGATGATGACCGTTCCATCCAGTTTAATATTTGAGATTAAACGATGAATATTTTAGGAGTGTGCGCTTCGTCCCGCTGTGCGAGAGCTCCTTTACAGCACATACCTGATGTTTTCATGGCCGTCTACACGGAGAGAAATCTGAAGTTCCTGTACTGAGACACAGAAGTTGAAACGGTAAGATCACAGCTGCAGAAAGCCGACACTGACGGCCTGTGAAGGAGTGATGACACAGCAGTAGAAGCTTTAAAAGTCACTGATATTGCTGCATATTAGGGGTGTAAAGCTGGTTTGATCACCATATGATATTATACTGATACAGCATCTGCCGATATCACAAATTCAGTCTCGATTTGATTTTAATTGAAATTGATTTAGAATCCACCGATCGATACAAAACGATGTAAAACAATATAACAAGTAATAAACACGGTTGTTGTTTCTGAATGTAACAGTAAGTTTGCAGTACAACCTTCCTGTGTCACATCGATTCACCGCACAACTATGAACATGGAAATGTTGTCAGAGGACCTTAAAAAAAAGCCATTTTCATAATAAAAGTGGGTTTGTTATCGACTTTTGGTCAATATGGGGTTTTTGGACCGATTTACCATCGATACAGATCGATGTATCGATACAGATCGATGTGTTGTTACACCCCTGCTGCATATGTCAGTTCTCCAAAGAAGAATAATGTCACTTTTTACAGCAGAGTTGTTTTGGCACGCCAGATTTCCTCGTATTGTATCGTGTCGTATCGCATTGCATCGTTTCGTGTCAAGTTGTATCATATCATATTGTATTTTATCATATCGCGCCATATCATACCGTGTTGTATCGTATCATGTTGTATCGTGTCATATTGTATTGTATCATATCGCATCGCATTGCATCGTTTCGTGTCAAGTTGTATCGTATCATATTGTATCGTGTCATATTGTATTGTATCATATCGCATCGCAGTGTATCGTGCCATATCATATCGTGTTGTATCGTATCATGTTGCATTGTACCGTGTCGCGTTGTATCGTGCCGTTTTGTGTCATATTGTCGTATCGTATCGTATTGTGTCTCATAGCTTGTATCGTGCCGTTTCGTGTCATATTGTCGCGTCGTATCGTATCGTATTGTGTCTCATAGCTTGTATCGTGCCGTTTCGTGTCATATTGTCGTGTCGTATCGTATCGTATTGTGTCTCATAGCTTGTATCGTGCCGTTTCGTGTCATATTGTCGTGTCGTATCGTATTGTCTCATAGCTTGTATCGTGCCGTTTCGTGTCATATTGTCGTGTCGTATCGTATTGTCTCATAGCTTGCATCGTGCCGTTTCGTGTCATATTGTCGTGTCGTATCGTATTGTATCGTATTGTCTCATAGCTTGTATCGTGCCGTTTCGTGTCATATTGTCGTGTCGTATCGTATCGTATTGTGTCTCATAGCTTGTATCGTGCCGTTTCGTGTCATATTGTCGTGTCGTATCGTATTGTCTCATAGCTTGCATCGTGCCGTTTCGTGTCATATTGTCGTGTCGTATCGTATCGTATTGTCTCATAGCTTGTATCGTGCCGTTTCGTGTCATATTGTCGTGTCGTATCGTATCGTATTGTCTCATAGCTTGTATCGTGTCGTATCGCATTGCATCGTTTCGTGTCAAGTTGTATCGTATCATATTGTATCGTGTCATATTGTATTGTATCAAATCGCATTGCATTGTATCATGCCATATCATATCGTGTTGTATCGTATCATGTTGTATTGTACCGTGTCACGTTGTATCATGCCCGTTCGTGTCATATTGTCGTGTCGTATCGCTGTATCGTATTGTGTCTCAAAGCTTGTATCGTGCCGTTTTGTGTCATATTGTCGTGTCGTATCGTATCGTATTGTCTCATAGCTTGTATCGTGTCGTATCGTATTGTCATATCGCACCGCATCGTGTCATGTGATATTGTGTCATATCGTATCATATCACGTTGTATCATACTGTGTCGTATTGTATCATATCGTGTCATATTGTGTCGTATCGTATCTTGTCGTATTGTGTCGTATCGTATTGTTTCGCATTGTGTCGTGTTGTATTGTGTCGTATTATCATATCGTATGGTGTCGTATCATATCTTGTATCATATTGTGTCGCATCGTGTCGCGTCATATTGTGTCATGTCGTATTATAACTTATTGTATCGCATGGTGTCGTATCATGTCATATCGAGTCGCACCATGTTGCGTCATACCGTATCGTGTTGTATTGTAGAAACCAAACATCTGACACTCTCTGGAAATACAGTGAAATTATTTATAAACAACAAAAAAAGAAAAAAGAGAGAAAGAAAGAAAAAAGAGAAAGAAAAAGAAAGAAAGAAAGAAAGAAAAGCTGTCATGTTTGGTAGGTCTTATTTATTCTAAGCAAAGTTAAATATGTTGTTCAAACATTTAATAGTCAATCAGATTTTCTTCAAATGAACTATTAATTTGAACATTTAAGAGGCCGCAACCCCCCCGCGGCGGTTACTGTAAGTATTTTGTAGTATTTCACAATTGACTATATTTTGATCAAATTTTCCATCTTTTTTATCCATTTCCATCAGTTTTTTCTGGTAGTAAAACGTAATATTTAGTAGATTTTGTGTTTATTATCCCGACTTAAAGGAGCAATAATGATAATTTCCTCATGTCCAGGTTGAAGGAATTTTAGAAGCTGCAGATGTGTAATTCCACCTGGAACACGACGTCACACCATCTGATACCAGCCTCTCGTTTACAGGGTGGTCCGCCCCGTTTGTTCATATCATGGGGTCCGACCAGTCGCACAGGAATCTGGTCCACCAGTCGCCTCCAGAACCAGAATCCTGGAGGATGAAACTGACAAATCTGCCAATGGTGACACTTTGTTTTGATCTCTACACACACCGGAGCACGAGAAGCTGAGAAAACCACCTTTGGCCTTTTAGGTTTTTAATTGGGTTTGATTTATTTTGTGGAAATTGTGCAGTTTCAATAAGGGGTGATTTAACGGGGTTGGTGTTTGTTCATTGTTTATTTTTTATTGTTTTATTGTTTTTATTGTAAATAGGGTAAAATGTTAAAGGGTTAATTTTTTAAAGGGGGGGTGGTTTGCTTTAGTTATTGAATAAAAATAGATCAAATAAACCAAACCAGTTAATACGTGAACGGACCAGTTTGTACCGGACGAAACTGGGCCGGTTGGGTGGCGGCTTCTGGAAATCTCCCTAATATAAGGGTGAAAACTACACTGCCCGGCCCAAAAAAGTTCTCAAAAATAAAAGGGGAAACCCTTTCAAATTTGGTTGGGGCCTTTGGCTTGATTGCGGCAGCATTCGCTGTGTTTCCAGAAGCTTCTTCAATGTCACCAGATTTTTATTTGCATCCTGTTGCATCAATTTTTCACCAAGATCTTGATGATGATTGTAGAGTCTGACCACAGCACATCCCAAAGATTCTCAATGGGTTCAGGTCTGGACTCTGTGGGGGCCAATCCATGTGTGAAAATGATGTCAAATGATCCCTGAACCATCTTTCACAATCTGAGCCCGATAAATTCTGGCACGCTCATCTTGGAATATGGCCGTGCCATCTGAAAGAAACATCCATTGATGGAATAACCTGCTCATTCAGTATATTCAGGTGATCAGCCAAGGTTATTATAGTTAACTAAAACTAACGAAAAAACAAAAACTAAAATTGAAAAACATTTCAGTTAACTGAAATAAAAATAAAAACGACAGTTTTTAACAAAATCTCAGATAAGCTGAAACTGTATCATGTGCTTCACAAAACTAACTAAAACTAACTAAAATTATTGCAGAAACATCCTTAGTTTTAGTCTTTGTAAATTAATATAATACATCAGCCTTTTGGGTTGATATTTCTATTTAATCTTTTTACTTTGCTCTACTGGTTTTACTCCAAGTGACTTTCTGATGATTTTGAATGTCACACCAGACAAACACCTATAATTTACTGAAAAGAAAACCCCCAAAAAACTAAAACTAACACTGAAACTAATAAAAACTAAACTAAAACTGAACATTTTACAAAAATAGAAACTAATGAAAACTAGCAAATCTGCTCAAAAAACTAACTAAAAACTAACTGAATTGAGAAACAAAAAGTCAAAATGAAATAAAAACTGAAACTAATTAAAAATCCAAAAACTGTTATATCCTTGGTATCAGCTGACCTCATTATCTGAGCTCATACTGTTGCTGAACCTGGACCTGAGCAACTGCAGCAACCCCAGATCATCACACTGCCCCCACAGGCTCATACAGTAGCACTAGCATGATGCTGCATCACTTCATCTGCCTTTCCGGCCACATTTCTTCCTGGAAGACGACGGTCCACCATCCTTCCAGTTTTCAGAATGCGTTGGACTGTTCTGAACCCAGTTTTAGTAGTTTCTGCATCTCCTTAGATGTTTTCACCTCTTCATGCCAATGATCTGACCCTTCTCAGACAGACTAACATCTTTTCCACGACCACGGATGTGTCTTTCCACATGGTTGTTTAGGAAATGAGAAGCAAGTCATTGCACCAGTTGGGGTTAAATAACTTGTTGCAGCTGAAAGATAATCGCCCATCATGTAATTATCCAATAGGAGGCTCCGACCTGTTTGCTTAGTTACATCCAGGTGGACACTTTTATGTATAAAAGTACAAAGACGCTTGAGTTTTTTCTGTGTCAGCCTTCATCATTGAGGACGATGACGAGCCGGTGGCATCCCTCACGCCGACACCGGACAGATGCAGCAGCGCTCGCGGCCTCAGACGATGACAACCGACCACGGCGGCAGAAAGAGAGGGATGACAGCGAGGAAGTGGAGTCATTAGACGGAGCGACAGAGAGCCGAGGGAAGACGAGGAGGAGGAGGAGGGAGAAGCGAAGATGGAGAGAGCAGCGTCTGCTCCGGCTGCCCTCAAACCGATGTGACACATGAGGGAACGTGCCTGACTTTATTAGACTAATGGGATTCTCCTGGTGGATCCCGGTCCTGGTCCTGGGCTGATCGCACATTATCTCCATGACAGCTCGTCTCATCAGGATCTGGAACTGGAGGAGACTCGGATTCAGCTTCCAGCAGCTGCACGAGCACCTGAGCGTGTTCGTAGAGATGCACGCACGCTTGCACGAGTCCTGACGTCAACGTACGACACATGCACAGGCCGAAGGACGGTTTCACGAGGAAACAGGCTGGAAAGGCCCGGCGTGGGCTGGTGTGACGCGCACGAGGCCTTCAGCTTTCCAGGGACATGCAGTGAAAACTGAGCTGACCGAACCTGAGAAGAACGGGAAATTTGACATCCGAGCCGTCCGAGCCGTCCGAGCCTCGTGAGACCATCCGAGCCGTCCGAGCCGCCCGAGCCTCGTGAGACCATCCGAGCCGTCCGAGCCGCCCGAGCCTCGTGAGACCATCCGAGCCGTCCGAGCCGCCCGAGCCTCGTGAGACCATCCGCGCCGTCCGAGCCGCCCGAGCCTCGTGAGACCATCCGAGCCGTCCGAGCCGTCCGAGCCGTCCGAGCCTCGTGAGACCATCCGAGCCGTCCGAGCCGCCCGAGCCTCGTGAGACCATCCGAGCCGTCCGAGCCGCCCGAGCCTCGTGAGACCATCCGAGCCGTCCGAGCCGTCCGAGCCGTCCGAGCCTCGTGAGACCATCCGAGCTGTCCGAGCCGCCCGAGCCTCGTGAGACCATCCGAGCTGTCCGAGCCGCCCGAGCCTCGTGAGACCATCCGAGCTGTCCGAGCCGCCCGAGCCTCGTGAGACCATCCGAGCCGTCCGAGCCGTCCGAGCCTCGTGAGACCATCCGAGCCGTCCGAGCCTCGTGAGACCATCCGGATCTCTGAGCTTCATGCTTCCACTCTCAGGTCAGTCTGGCTTCTTTCCATAGACGAGAGTTTGGAGCAGTTCACCAAACGAACGTCCAATCAGCTTCGGCTTTGAGGTGTGACGCAATGAGACGCTTCAGTTCAGCAGTTTAGCGTAATGGAAACTTTTTTTCGCATTTCCAGCCATCAGGCGTGACGTAGGGACTAAAATCCAGTTATTCCTTCTTGATTCTGATGTTTATGATCATTTACAAGCATTAACTCTGAAACTGGAGCGATGGGGGAAGTTTTACCGTCATGCCGATATGAAAAATCCCAAAATAGGGGATTATCACGCTTCCGCGTTCCGGTTTACGGAAGTTGAAACAATTGGCACTTCCTCTTCCGGGCCATGTTAACAACAGCCGTTCCTGCTCTGTTATACTGTTTAAATCGGATAAACTCCAAACATATTTAAGTTTTCATTCCAGACTGAAGTGATACTGGATCAAAAGCTGGATCAAAGCGATCGATTCGCCGCGGTGAAGGGCCGAACTTTATAATAAAACACACGTTTGTTTGTCGCCTGTGGGGCACAACACCGGCACTTCACAGCATGCTAGCATTAGCCAGCTAGCGTTTACCGACGTGCTTAACATTGTGCGTCTTAAAACACACAAACATCTGAAAATCGGGTCTGTACCCCCCCATTTCCAGTGGAACAACTGAGGACTGCCAAGAAAGGAGACGCTTTCAGATGCTTGTGTGTTTTCAGCCGCACAAAGTTAGGCACGTTATCAAGCTGGCTAACGCTAACCTGCTAACAGTAGTCCGCTAGCTTCTACTCTGTTAAACTTTGTAAATCGGATAAACGCCAATGCCAAGTTTTCATTTCAGACTGAGTGATGCTAAGGAAGAAGTGGATCAAAACGACTGATTCGCCGCGGTGAAGGACCGAACTTTATAATAAAACGACACACGTTTGTTTGTAGCCGGCAGACTGCACAGTCGTGTTAGCAGGTTAGCATTAGCCAGCTCGATAACGTGCCTAACTTTGTGCGGCTGAAAACACACAAGCATCTGAAAACGTCTCCTTTCTTGGCAGTCCTCAGTTGTTCCACTGGAAATGGGGGGGTACAGACCCGATTTTCAGATGTTTGTGTGTTTTAAGACGCACAATGTTAAGCACGTCAGTAAACGTTAGCTGGCTAATGCTAGCATGCTGTGAAGTGCCGGTGTCGTGCCCCACCGGCGACAAACAAGCGTGTGTTTTATTATAAAGTTCGGTCCTTCACCGCGGCGAATCGATCGCTTTGATCCAGCTTTTGATCCAGTATCACTTCAGTCTGGAATGAAAACTTAAGTATGTTTGGAGTTTATCCGATTTAAACAGTATAACAGAGCAGGAACGGCTGTCGTTAACATGGCCCGGAAGAGGAAGTGTCAAAATCCGGGAACTTCCGGTAAGCGTGATAATCCCCTATTGCCATAATTCAGCAACTGGGTTCATTTCGGACAACATGAAGTTCTTCGTGTAGTAACGACTGTTCCGCGAGCTGTTTACGTCGTTTCCACACATTTGTAACACCACGACTCGGTTATCTCGTTCCCACGGATAACATCGTACGACTGCACCTTCGTATATATAATTGCTAGATAACTGACCCGTGCTGTGTGCCCGCCACACGGCGGCCATCTTACCACAGGCAGCTCGCTCACTTACAGCATCGGCTTTTAATGGTGACGAACTTTTTAAGCAACCGTAACTTACTCAGTCTTCTACCGATTTTCAGTCGGTCTGGTTTCTTATAAACACCAGAGATGTAGTTATGAAACTACTTAATGATAATAACTAATGAATCCAGAGCGGAGCGAGATATAACCGTGGACTTTCATAAGAAAATATACAGGCCAGGTGCGATAAATATACACACATGACCACGGCATTTATATAAAATCAGTATATATAAACTTGTTAAAGAAAAAAGATTTGAGTTTATCTAAACTAGAGACACTACATTCACGAAAATGGCAACGTAGGTTCATTCAAACGTAATCTTTTTAGTCATCGGACAAAAACTACGGACTGAAGCTCCGTCCGTAGTTGTAAATTAGACTTTAGACGGCTGCATATCACAATTGTACTGTTTTGAAATTGAAGAAATATCGTTTTTATTTTTTGAGAAAGAAACCCAGCTCGTGTTGGTCATGAGTTCAGTCCCCCCCCCCCCCATAGCCTTCACCTCCTTCCTGGTTTTATCTTTTCTGGGTTAATTGATTGTCAACATCATGAAAAGCAACATGCAAATGAAGCCGTCGCACGCGTGGGGATAATTAACGAGGAAGAGGAGCAGATACTCTGGAACAACGGAGACCTCCGAGTTTCTGCAACACCGGGCGACAGAGGGGGGGGGGAACAAAAGCAATTTTACAGAGAATGAGGCGTCGGTTGGAGGGGGGGGAATAATGGTGAAAGCTTGGGCATTAATAATTAAGAGTGTGACTCAAACACACACACACACACACACACACACACACACACACAGTTGACACAGATAGAGGATCAGCCCCCCCCACCCCCCCCATGCTGCTATAACTATATTGGGCTTATCGCCTGGACACAGGGCACCATTCACCAACACAATATCACCATTATTTACAGCCAGATGGGGGGGTTGGGGGGTATTGTTGGCCGGACCCGTGCATGAGTGTGTGTGTGTGTGTGTGTGTGTGTGTGTGTGTGTTGGAGATAGGATGAAGAGGTGAACGGATGATGGTGTGTGAGATTTATGTCCGCTCGTGTCTTGACCTCGTCATCCGTGGGAAGCCTCACGGATGAGGGGGGGGGGGGTGAACACCTCCAACAATGGCCTGGGCCCGGACAGAGGGGGGGTCTGGTGATCACATATGGAGGCTGAGGTGGGGGTTAAGGTCGGGGTCCGGGGCGAGCAGACAGTCCTCGTTCAGAGTAATTGAAGGATCAGTTTTTGGCGTTTTCCATTAGCGGTCTGACCTCTCGGTCTGGTCTGGAGGACCGGGTCAGGAACCCCGACCTGAAGCTGCACCATCCGAGAGGAGGGAGGAGGAGCACCCAGACCAGTAACATGACTGGTTTAACTGGGATCAGACCAGTAACATGACTGGTTTAACTGGGAACAGACCAGTTACATCACAGATGAGGAAAATCTTCTCTGATTGTGAATCTGACGCAGAAACACGTCTGTAAAAAGTTGGAACCGGAGAAATAAAATACTGCAAAATAATAATAGGAGGAGACTTTAATATGTAACTGGTTTAACTGGGAGCAGGTCAGTAACGTGACTGGTTTAACTGGGAGCAGGTCAGTAACGTGACTGGTTTAACTGGGAGCAGGTCAGTAACATGACTGGTTTAACTGGGAGCAGGTCAGTAACGTGACTGGTTTAACTGGGAGCAGGTCAGTAACATAACTGGTTTAACTGGGAGCAGGTCAGTAACATGACTGGTTTAACTGGGAGTAGGTCAGTAACGTGACTGGTTTAACTGGGAGCAGGTCAGTAACGTGACTGGTTTAACTGGGAGCAGGTCAGTAACGTGACTGGTTTAACTGGGAGCAGGTCAGTAACGTGACTGGTTTAACTGGGAGCAGGTCAGTAACATGACTGGTTTAACTGGGAGCAGGTCAGTAACGTGACTGGTTTAACTGGGAGCAGGTCAGTAACGTGACAGTAACAGGAGAGACGGACAGACGTTCACCAATCTGAGACAAACTGGCTCTAAAAGTTGTGGAACAAGTCGATAAAAATGTTCCTCAGATTTGAAGATCCTCCATCTACAGAGTAGAGGAGAGAATCAGGAGGAATCTCTGTGTGCCGGGGACACGGCTGGATGCTGATCTTCTGCATTAAAAGCAGACGTGATTCTCTACTGGAAACCACTGATGGAGTCCGCAAGACCTGGACCACATACTGGATCCATCACAGCAGCATGCTGGAAACAGGAAGCTGAACTGGTCTGCCTCCAGTCCACTCTGCTGGTTCCCATCGCACAGCTGTGGTGAATTAGAAGTACAGATCGGTACAGATCTGATCCGTCTGTGGGGATGTGAGAGGACTGGTGGAGAATATTCATCCAGACCTCCGCTTCTCAGGAGGAAAAGAAAGTTCAACTTCTGCATCAAGCAGACGCGTAGAGGGAACGTGGCTCTTAGAGGCAAATATAGAAATATGTTTACATACGTGGTCCCAAAGACGAGGCTGGACAAAAACCCATCAACATGACAGATACGTGTCTGGTTATCAGGGAACGCGCCTGTCCTGGAAAACCCCATGTTTGTTCAAACATGGGGTTTTCCAGGACAGGGCATTCACGGGACATCGGCTTTCGCTGGAAAGTGCAGCTTTCTTTGTGTGATTGAAGAGTCTGTTTCGTTTTTAGTTTGTTTCTCTTTCAGGAACATTTGCAGACGACAGAAACATTTTCCATCACCGTCTGTCCAAGTCTGCAGGAGTCTGAACATCTGCAGGTCTGGAGTCTGAACATCTGCAGGTCTGCAGGAGTCCCAAAAATCTCCAGGTCTGCAGGTCTTCAGGAGTCTGAACATCTGCAGGTCTGCAGGAGTCTGAACATCTGCAGGTCTTCAGGAGTCTGAACATCTGCAGGTCTGCAGGTCTTCAGGAGTCTGAACATCTGCAGGTCTGAAGGTCTGCAGGAGTCTGAACATCTGCAGGTCTGCAGGTCTTCAGGAGTCTGAACATCTGCAGGTCTGAAGGTCTTCAGGAGTCTGAACATCTGCAGGTCTGAAGGTCTTCAGGAGTCTGAACATCTGCAGGTCTGCAGGAGTCTGAACATCTGCAGGTCTTCAGGAGTCTGAACATCTGCAGGTCTGCAGGAGTCTGAACATCTGCAGGTCTGCAGGAGTCTGAACATCTGCAGGTCTGAAGGTCTGCAGGAGTCTGAACATCTGCAGGTCTGCAGGTCTTCAGGAGTCTGAACATCTGCAGGTCTGAAGGTCTTCAGGAGTCTGAACATCTGCAGGTCTTCAGGAGTCTGAACATCTGCAGGTCTGCAGGAGTCTGAACATCTGCAGGTCTGCAGGAGTCTGAACATCTGCAGGTCTGCAGGAGTCTGAACATCTGCAGGTCTGCAGGTCTTCAGGAGTCTGAACATCTGCAGGTCTTCAGGAGTCTGAACATCTGCAGGTCTGCAGGAGTCTGAACATCTGCAGGTCTGCAGGAGTCTGAACATCTGCAGGTCTGCAGGAGTCTGAACATCTGCAGGTCTGCAGGAGTCTGAACATCTCTAGGTCTGCAGGTCTGCAGGAGTCTGAACATCTGCAGGTCTGCAGGAGTCTGAACATCTGCAGGTCTGCAGGAGTCTGAACATCTGCAGGTCTGCAGGAGTCTGAACATCTGCAGGTCTGCAGGTCTTCAGGAGTCTGAACATCTGCAGGTCTGCAGGAGTCTGAACATCTACAGGTCTGCAGGAGTCTGAACATCTGCAGGTCTTTAGGAGTCTGAACATCTGCAGGTCTTTAGGAGTCTGAACATCTGCAGGTCTGCAGGAGTCTGAACATCTACAGGTCTGCAGGAGTCTGAACATCTGCAGGTCTTTAGGAGTCTGAACATCTGCAGGTCTTTAGGAGTCTGAACATCTGCAGGTCTGCAGGAGTCTGAACATCTACAGGTCTGCAGGAGTCTGAACATCTGCAGGTCTTTAGGAGTCTGAACATCTGCAGGTCTGCAGGTCTTCAGGAGTCTGAACATCTGCAGGTCTTTAGGAGTCTGAACATCTGCAGGTCTGCAGGTCTTCAGGAGTCTGAACATCTGCAGGTCTTTAGGAGTCTGAACATCTGCAGGTCTGCAGGTCTTCAGGAGTCTGAACATCTGCAGGTCTGCAGGAGTCTGAACATCTGCAGGTCTGCAGGTCTGCAGGAGTCTGAACATCTGCAGATCTGCAGGAATCTGAACATCTGCAGGTCTTCAGGAGTCTGAACATCTGCAGGTCTTCAGGAGTCTGAACATCTGCAGGTCTTTAGGAGTCTGAACATCTGCAGGTCTTTAGGAGTCTGAACATCTGCAGGTCTGCAGGTCTTCAGGAGTCTGAACATCTGCAGGTCTTCAGGAGTCTGAACATCTGCAGATCTGCAGGAATCTGAACATCTGCAGGTCTTCAGGAGTCTGAACATCTGCAGGTCTTTAGGAGTCTGAACATCTGCAGGTCTGCAGGTCTTCAGGAGTCTGAACATCTGCAGGTCTTTAGGAGTCTGAACATCTGCAGGTCTGCAGGTCTTCAGGAGTCTGAACATCTGCAGGTCTGCAGGAGTCTGAACATCTGCAGGTCTGCAGGTCTGCAGGAGTCTGAACATCTGCAGATCTGCAGGAATCTGAACATCTGCAGGTCTTCAGGAGTCTGAACATCTGCAGGTCTGCAGGAATCTGAACATCTGCAGGTCTGCAGGAGTCTGAACCTTCATCACTGCTACGTTAGGAGCAGCGATGTGTCCGAAAATGTCGGTTTTTAGTTTCTTCAGACCAGAAAAATCATTTCTCGCTGAGAAGCTGCATCTGGTTTTAAAGCTAGAAGGAGAACATCAGTGTTAGAGATCTTCAGATATGATTTTTTGATTTTCTTCCTCTGAGAGCAACATTTTTTATTTAAATCTGAAGCCGTCTTCATGTCAGAGCTCAGATCAGACCAGACTTTGTGCTTCAGGTTGTTTTTTTTCTGACATCTTTATGGGATTAATTATTAAATCATTTAAATCGAAATATTACAAATTCACTTTCTGCAGCTTCTGTTCCACGTTTTCTTCACAGAGATTAAATCATCTTTCTGTGAATCTCTTCTTCGTCCTCAGATCGTCGTCAGAGGTTAGTCATTCAGAGGAGGAGACACCATGGACATTTTAATTAGAGACACTTAAGTGGGACAGACAGAGAGTTAAAATCCCCCCTCTGGGGTCCCAGCAGGTGGTGGGGGCCCACCGCCTCTCCGCTTGGTTGTCCATTTCATAGGCCTATAGATTCCCGATCACCTCACTGCATCCGTACCCCTCCCCTCATCCCGGCTTCCTTAGCGTCACCAGGAAGAGCTAATGCACGAAAATGCAGTCAGACGACAAACAGGATGGAGGGAGGGACATGCTAAGGAGGGGGGGTCCCCACCATCACCACAAACTCAGACGTCTACACTGCAAAAACTGAAATCTTACCAAGTATATTTTCCTAATTTCTGGTCAAAATATCTCATCACACTCAAAAGAAGACAAAATTACCTGAAGAAAAACATTTCAGTGAGATAGGAACTTGTTTTAAAGGGGAATTTTGCTTTTTTTGAACCTGGGGTGTGTTTTCATGTTCTTTCATATATGTGAGTGATGGAGAAAGGAACGTTCCAGATAGCTCCAGCCCAGATAATGATAAGTATGGGGCAACTGGCCCCCACGTCTAAGTTCAACCTAAAAATGTCCTTTTTTCCACCCTGAAGAGCTCGGATAGTCTCAGCGAGTGTCCGACATCAAACTGGAGAGGAGACATGAACCAAAGTTTCTACATTACCCGGAGCTCAATGTTTGTTTGGTGTTTGTGTCCAAATCTCAGCTGCTGGAAATCAAATCTCGTTCCAAAATCGTGCGATAACTCGCGCCAAAACACCGGTGGGGGGTGCGAGTTATCGCGCAATTTCCAAAATCACATGATAAGTCAAAACACCGTTTGGAGACGTGCTCCATCGCATGATTTCCAAAATCACGCAATAACTCGCATCAAAACACCGTTTGGAGACGTGCTCCATCGCATGATTTCCAAAATCACATGATAAGTCAAAACACCGTTTGGAGACGTGCCCCATCGCATGATTTCCAAAATCACATGATAAGTCAAAACACCGTTTGGAGACGTGCTCCATCGCATGATTTCCAAAATCACGCAATAACTCGCATCAAAACACCGTTTGGAGACGTGCCCCATCGCATGATTTCCAAAATCACATGATAAGTCAAAACACCGTTTGGAGACGTGCTCCATCGCATGATTTCCAAAATCACGCAATAACTCGCATCAAAACACCGTTTGGAGACGTGCCCCATCGCATGATTTCCAAAATCACATGATAAGTCAAAACACCGTTTGGAGACGTGCCCCATCGCATGATTTCCAAAATCACATGATAAGTCAAAACACCGTTTGGAGACGTGCTCCATCGCATGATTTCCAAAATCACGCAATAACTCGCATCAAAACACCGTTAGGGGATACAAGTTATCGCGCATTTTCCGAAATCACGTAATAACTCGCGTCAAAACACGGGTAATCGCGTGATTTAGGAACGAGATTTGATTTCCAGCGAGATTTGGACACAAACACCAAAACAAACTGATCTCCAGGTAACGTAGAAACTTTGGTTCATGTCTCCTCTCCAGTATGATGTCGGACACTCGCTGAGACTATCTGAGCCCTTCAGGGTGGAAAAAAGGACGTTTTTAGGTGGAACTTAGACGGGGGGCCAGTTGCCCCGTACTTATTATTATCTGGGCTGCTGCTGGATAAATCCTGGAACTATCTGGAAAGTTCCTTTCTCCATCACTCACAGATATGAGAGGACAGATGAAAACACACCAAGTTAAAAAAAAAAAAAGCAAAATTCCCCTTTAAGGTAATGCACAGCAAGAAATTTTATCAAGAAAATTTAGCTTATTACAAGCAAATAAATAAATAATAATAATACGCACATACAAACATATATATATATATATATATATAAATATATATATATACTTATTTCAAGAATAGCCAAGGTTTCTTTGCATGTAATAAGTAAAAAAATCTGCCAACAGAACAAGCAAAATTTTCCTGATAAGATTTCTTGAAAGAAAATGCATTGCCTTAAAACGAGTTCCTTTATCTCGGAAAAGTTTTTTTCTTCAGGTAATTTTGTCGTATTTTGAGTGTGATGAGATATTTTGACTGGAAAATAGAAAAATCTACTTGGTAAGATTTGAGTTTTTGCAGTGTTTTTGTTAACTTTAAAGTTTATATTAACGCCTCCTCACACCAGTACCAATGCTGATAAACGAAACAAAACTGACTCTTCGCTCCGTCCCGTCCGCCCCCCCCCCATGGTTACAGTTGTGGTGGACAAACTTTCTTTTCCGGTTAATTTCTGCCTGCATGAACACGGACTGCTCAGCGATTTACATGAACGTGTTCCGAAGGAAACTGTTAAATTTCTGGAGTAAAAGTTGGGAAACATCAGAGGGGATGAGGAGAAATTCATCATTATTTGCTGGCAGAGGAACGTTGATGTTAAAATCACGGTGAAAATCCTCCTCCTGTGCTTCCAGCTGACTCCCGTCGTCGTGTCTGAAGACTGTAAGAGGAAGTTTATTCTTCATCATGGAGCAGTGCAGGATGACTTTGCATGAAACTGGGTAATCTGAGACGTGAGTGATTTTGAACGACTGAATGATGTCATCGTTTCCACGCACGCTTTCTACTTGCGCCCTTGAAAGGTTCCCGTGACTTTGACCAGCAGAAGAGTGTGTGCACGACACGCAACGACGTCCCAGCACAGCATGAGGCAGCTCGGGGAGAGTCAGGATGTGAGTCTGCATTTCTGCCAAAATTAGCCCGTCTGTTTCAGACTTTATGACTCCATCATCTCTGTCCTGCTGCATCCTTTATTGTTTTTATTTGGTTTTTAAATCCTTTTTGGCAAAATTTTCATTGTTATTTTTATGACCTGGTTTCTGTTATTATAAAATGGACTGATGTTGATCACATGATGCTGCTTTAATGGAGCTGGACTGCATTAAATTGAACTGAACTAGACTGAACTGCAGTGAATTTGGATAAACTGGGCTGAATTGGAGTGGACTGAGCTGAACAAGGCTGAATTGGGTTGAACTGGCGTGAACTGGGCTAAATTACAGTAATTCTGAGTGAACTGGGCTGAACTGTTGTTAGAATCCTCAATGAGTCTGAGCTCTGATCATGATCCGCATCCCGATCAGCTGATGGCTCCAGCGGAAGCAGCAAGAGACATTAAACTGAACAACGTTGGAGAGGAAACAATAAAGATCTAACAGAGGAGAGAGAAAGTTAATTTAAAATCCTGGAGTGAACTGGGATTAACTGGAGTGAATTGGGACTAACTGGAGTGAACTGGGATTAACTGGAGTGAACTGGGATTAACTGTAGTGAACTGGGCTGAACTGGAGTGAATTGGGATTAACTGGAGTGAACTGGGATTAACTGGAGTGAACTGGGAATAACTGGAGTGAATTGGGATTAACTGGAGTGAACTGGGATTAACTGGAGTAAATTGGGATTAACTGGAGTGAACTGGGCTGAACTGGAGTGAACTGGGATGAACTGTAGTGAACTGGGATTAACTGTAGTGAATTGGGATTAACTGGAGTAAATTGGGATTAACTGGAGTGAACTGGGCTGAACTGGAGTGAACTGGGATTAACTGTAGTGAACTGGGATTAACTGGAGTGAATTGGGATTAACTGGAGTGAACTGGGCTGAACTGGAGTGAACTGGGCTGAACTGGAGTGAACTGGGACTAACTGGAGTGAACTGGGATTAACTGGAGTGAATTGGGATTAACTGGAGTGAACTGGGACTAACTGGAGTGAACTGGGATTAACTGTAGTGAACTGGGATTAACTGGAGTGAATTGGGATTAACTGGAGTGAACTGGGCTGAACTGGAGTGAACTGGGACTAACTGGAGTGAACTGGGATTAACTGGAGTGAACTGGGACTAACTGGAGTGAACTGGGATTAACTGGAGTGAATTGGGATTAACTGGAGTAAATTGGGATTAACTGGAGTGAACTGGGCTGAACTGGAGTGAACTGGGATTAACTGGAGTGAACTGGGATTAACCGGAGTGAATTGGGATTAACTGGAGTGAACTGGGCTGAACTGGAGTGAACTGGGCTGAACTGGAGTGAACTGGGCTGAACTGGAGTGAACTGGGACTAACTGGAGTGAACTGGGATTAACTGGAGTGAATTGGGATTAACTGGAGTGAACTGGGACTAACTGGAGTGAACTGGGATTAACTGTAGTGAACTGGGATTAACTGGAGTGAATTGGGATTAACTGGAGTGAACTGGGATTAACTGGAGTGAATTGGGCTGTCTGTAAAAGCACTTTGATTGCTAAAATGTTCAACATTTTACCATGTAAACAGTTTTCTGGTTGTTTAAATCGACTAAACTCAACATATTTGTTTTTAATGAAGTGATGCAGCTTCAACCCTGCGGGACCCCCCTCCCCCCCTCCCCCCTGCAAACACACATAGAACTGGCTGCTGGCGACTCACAACGCAGCTGTAGATGGGTCATTGATTTCTGTTCGGAGTTTGACAGACTGCTGCTGATAGTTTCCTGAGTGATGTTCACCACACACACGTCCTCAACAACACCATCATCATCATCATCAGGACGAAGCCTTGACTGTCTGGTGACGAGAATCCATCAGTCCAACAACCCTGCAGCTCCTTCCACACATGCAGAAAACGCTCATATTTTCCAGAGCAGACGGCTCCCCGGTGGCTCACTCTTCCTTGTTAGCGCCGAGGCTAATCCATTAGCCGAAGCCTGGCGCTGTTGTCACCTTTGCAGGGGTCAAAGTTCAGCCTCATTATCACAGCGAACACACAGGACTTCACCTTTATTTCCTTCAGCGTGCAGACCAGACCTCATTTAGCCCTGCAGCAGAAAGGTCAGCACCGTCTCCCACGGAAGCTTCCCGAACGCCGTCACACTCATTACTTCTTTATTTCCTAAACTTTCATTTTACCTCACCTTTCTCTTTTATTCCTTCTCCTCTGTTTTCATCCCTCCCTCTCTTTTCTGTCCTTTACTCGTCTTAACTCTTCCGTCTGACTGGTTAGCTGCAGCTAAGGGGATTTTTGCTTTTTCTGAACCTGGGGTGTGTTTTCATCTGTCCTTTAATGTATGTGAGTGATGGAGAAAGGGATTTTCCAGATAACTCAGCCTAGCAGCAGCTAATGATAAGCATGGGGCAACTGGCCCCCGCCTCTAAGTACTAAAAACACGGCTGGAGCTCAGGTTGGAAGAGCAGTCGTCTTTCAACCGGAGGGTTCAGGGATCGATTCTCAACAAGTGTCTGACATCACACGAGAGAGGACAAATGACCCAAAGTATCTACATCACCTGGAGATCGTAGTTTGTTTTTGTGTTTGTGTCCAAATCTCCAGATGCTGGAAATTAAATCTGGTTTCAAAATTTCAGAAGTAACACGATAACTCGCGTCAAAACACCGGTGGGGACGCGAGTTATCGTGAGATTTCCAAAATAACGCAATAACTCACGTCAAAACACCGGTGGGGATGCGAGTTATCGTGCGATTTCCGAAATAACGTAATAACTCACGTCAAAACACCGGTGGGGACACATGTTATCGTGCGAGTTTCCGAAATAACACGATAACTCGTGTCAAAACACCAGTGGGGATGCGAGTTATCGTGCGGTTTCCGAAATAACACGATAACTCGTGTCAAAACACCGGTGGGGATGCGAGTTATCATGCGGTTTCCGAAATAACGCAATTACTCACGTCAAAACACCGGTGGGGATGCGAGTTATCGTGCGGTTTCCGAAATAACACGATAACTCGTGTCAAAACACCAGTGGGGATGCGAGTTATCGTGAGATTTCCGAAATAACGCAATTACTCACGTCAAAACACCGGTGGGGATGCGAGTTATCGTAAGATTTCCAAAATAACGCAATAACTCGTGTCAAAACACCGGTGGGGATGCGAGTTATCGTGAGATTTCCGAAATAACGTAATAACTCACGTCAAAACACCGGTGGGGACACATGTTATCGTGCGGTTTCCGAAATAACACGATAACTCGTGTCAAAACACCAGTGGGGATGCGAGTTATCGTGCGGTTTCCGAAATAACGTAATAACTCACGTCAAAACACCGGTGGGGACACATGTTATCGTGCGGTTTCCGAAATAACACGATAACTCGTGTCAAAACACCAGTGGGGATGCGAGTTATCGTGCGGTTTCCGAAATAACACGATAACTCGTGTCAAAACACCAGTGGGGATGCGAGTTATCGTGAGATTTCCGAAATAACGCAATTACTCACGTCAAAACACCGGTGGGGATGCGAGTTATCGTAAGATTTCCAAAATAACGCAATAACTCGTGTCAAAACACCGGTGGGGATGCGAGTTATCATGCGGTTTCCGAAATAACGCAATTACTCACGTCAAAACACCGGTGGGGATGCGAGTTATCGTAAGATTTCCAAAATAACGCAATAACTCGTGTCAAAACACCGGTGGGGATGCGAGTTATCGTGCGGTTTCCGAAATAACACGATAACTCGTGTCAAAACACCGGTGGGGATGCGAGTTATCGTGAGATTTCCGAAATAACGCAATTACTCACGTCAAAACACCGGTGGGGATGCGAGTTATCGTAAGATTTCCAAAATAACGCAATAACTCGTGTCAAAACACCGGTGGGGATGCGAGTTATCGTGAGATTTCCGAAATAACGCAATCACTCACGTCAAAACACCGGTGGGGATGCGAGTTATCGTGAGATTTCCGAAATGACGCAATAACTCGTGTCAAAACACCGGTGGGGCGCGAGTTATCGTGAGATTTCCGAAATAACGCAATAACTCGTGTCAAAACACCGGTGGGGCGCGAGTTATTGTGAGATTTCCGAAATAACACAATAGCTCTTGTCAAAACACCGGTGGGGACGCGAGTTATCGTGCGATTTTAGAATTAACGCAATAACTCGTGTCAAAACACCAGCGGGGACGCAAGTTATCGTGAGATTTCCGAAATAACGCTATAACTCGTGTCAAAACACCGGTGGGGCGCGAGTTATCGTGAGATTTCCGAAATAACGCAATTACTCACGTCAAAACACCGCTGGGGATGCGAGTTATCGTGAGATTTCCGAAATAACGCAATAACTTGTGTCAAAACACCGGTGGGGCGCGAGTTATCGTGAGATTTCAGAAATAACGCAATAACTCGTGTCAAAACACCGGTGGGGCGCGAGTTATCGTGAGATTTCCGAAATAACGCAATAACTCGTGTCAAAACACCGGTGGGGCGCGAGTTATCGTGAGATTTCCGAAATAACGCAATAACTCGTGTCAAAACACCGGTGGGGATGCGAGTTATCGTGAGATTTCCGAAATAACGCAATAACTCGCGTCAAAACACCAGTGGGGATGCGAGTTATTGTGAGATTTCAGAAATAACACAATAGCTCTTGTCAAAACACCGGTGGGGAAGCGCGTTATCGTGCGATTTTGGAACAAGATGTGATTTCCAGCGTCCCGAGATTTGGACACAAACACCAGAACAAACAGTGATCTCCAGGTAACGTAGATACTTTGGTTCGTGTCTCCTCTCCAGTATGATGTCGGACACTCGCTGAGACTATCCGAGCCCTTCAGGGTTAAAAAAAAGCAGGTTTTTAGGGTGAACTTCTGAGGCTCAGCATCATTTCCACGGTGCAGCTTTTTCCTTCTATCTTTTTTCCCTCCCTCCATCCTTCCCTCCACAGCTGATGTGGTCCGTATCTGGGCATCATTACCTCGGCTCAGGGTCAGAACTGAACGGTGATTAACTGCAGCGTCTGCATCCAGATCACCATCATGTCTGACAGCAGCAGCTCCTCACTCATCTCTCCGTTTTTCCCGACTTCTCTTTTTTCATCTCCTCTGCTCTTAATTCCCCCTCTCCATCGCCGGCCGGAGGTGGAGTGTGTCGCTGCAGACAGTCCAGCTCAGATTAGATGTAGGCCAGACGGCGTAATGCGGGCAGCTGAGCTAAGCCCTATTAGAGAGAGTCGTTATCCCGTCTGCCTCGCTCTGCACGCACATGTAGAGCAAATTATCTGCAGAGGAGGCCAAAAAAAATCCTCAATGAGTCTGAGCTCTGATCATGATCCGCATCCCGATCAGCTGATGGCTCCAGCGGAAGCAGCAAGAGACATTAAACTGAAAAACGTTGGAGAGGAAAAGATAAAGATCTAACAGAGGAGAGAGAAAGTTCATTTAAAAAAGCGTGAAGCCTTTTCTTCCCCATCTAGTGTCCGAAATCTCCCGTCGTTCCCTGCATGGTGTACCTGATATCGTGGACTACGTAGGGAACAGGGAGCGCGTGGATGATGTCAAACACAGCCATTGATCCGTTTCAGACCCCGTTTACTCCACATTTCCTTGTTCTTTGTGTTTTTTAAAAAGAACCCGTTTAAAGGCCTCCTTCCACTGAAAACCCGTTTAACTTGCTCCTTCTGAAATACGGAGGCTTTCCCCTTGTTTACTTACACATGCTGACTTGCTAGCGTTGCGTTCCCCCCAGTCGGCTGTTCTTCCTCATCAGAGAAACAGTACGAAGAAAAGAGCGAATCGGGAACAGCCTTGCACTTCTACGTCACATTGCAAATAGCGTATCCCACGTGGGGTTTCTATCTGTCCACTGGAAGGCAGGTAACCCTCCACTACACACTAGAAGTAAAGACGGCACGACTGTAGCTTCGGAGTTGGAGAAGCTAATTAGCTAACTGTTTGTTAGCATGGCGGAACAAACTTGTTTGTCGGCTCTATTTCCTGTCTGTAACAAAATAAGAGCGGAGGGCGGAGCTTCCTTCATACACTGATGGGAGGCAGCCAATCAGACGGAAATTCATGAGAAGGACCCGGAAAAGCTGCCGTTGGACCACAAGCCTCTCTTCTAGTATACAAATACAGCTGGATACAAAGATACCAGAAGGTTTTTTTAAACAGAAACGATGCAGAATGCATTCAATAATAAAGGAGAACACAGAAATATTAATGACACAACCATGGAAGTACAACTTCAACCAACATTGAGATGAAAACTATCTGTGTGCAGAGAAAACGTGAACGTGACAAGAAAGGATGTGGACGCCAGGCGTCAAGGGGAGGGTCCTGCTCCACCTTCTGCCCCCCGTGTCATGATTTTAGCTTCGTGCTACTTCGGCCTTTTATCGACGGTTTTCCTTTTGTTGGTTTTTAATCTTTTATCTCGTTTTATTTTATTTTTATTATTACAAATAACCTCTGTTCATAAATCCTCTGCTGGAAGATTCGGCTCCTGTCCACACGGTCTGGACTCGTCTCGCTCTAGAGGTCATGATCAGATACACGAAAGGATTTCCAGCTAATTTTTCCCATAAAGTGATGAAATAGAGCTCAGAAATTGGATACATCAGTTTTGTCACATGAAGCATCAAACAGAGTCTGAAACTGGACTGTCAGGATAAACTTTTAAGAGAAACAAATTCTTCTACGAGGCAGCGTGACGAATCGGATCCATCTGAAGGAATCTCTGTGTGGCAGGTTTCTCCACGAACAGAAACAGGAAAACAGCCGAGATCTGAGAGAGAAGTCTGGAACGGTGACGGATTCTGGGAAGGAAACCTTAATACATAGCACCCTCACATGCACACTCCCAGCACGTGCACGCTCCCACCCTGCTGGTCAGGCAGTGGGAAAACGGATCGAGGCTGGACTGGAGCATCCAGCATTTACTGCTTCCTTCCAGCTGGACCTCCATCCGGGTCACGCAGAACCCCCCCACCCTGCTGCAGGACAGAACATCTGGAGTCACAGACCACGAATGCATCCTTTTACTGCTGCGATGCATTCACTGAACCTGGGAAATAAGATGTTGGATCTTAAATTCGGGGGGATATAATATAACAGCGAGTGTTCTGATTGGCCTTGAATGCAGCACGAGAGCTTCTGTTTGGAGAAATGAAACAATCATCCCGCACAGACTTCGCTGTTTTCCTCTAGAAGGAAAATCATCTTTCAGTGAAATAAGATGAAACTGACAAAAGTAAGAATAAATAAAAATTCAATGAAAATCATGATCGATTTTTAATTGTGGTTCAACAGAAATATTAAAAACAAACACAAAAATAAAAAGCCAACAAGCATGACGGGGCTCTGAAGCAAAAAATGTTATTGAGCAACATTCTGAGCCAATCACTGCAATCAGGTGTTTTCTGTAACGTCCAATCAGACGTCTGCACCTGCTGACAGGTATGTTGGTCCACATTTCACAGAAAAGATGCTCTAATGTGTCTGTGAAGTTTTTTTTATTTTCTATTATTTCCATCCACAATTCAAAAGCAATATTTTGTTTCACTATATTAAAATTTAGTAAATTTTTATTTATCATCAGTTTCTTCAGTTTCATATTAATCATATTACTATTGTGAACTCTTTTTCTTTAATCGGTGGGTATGAAGAAGTCTGAGCATGACTCCGGCAGAACTGTCTTCTTGTTTTTGGGCCACAAGAACAAAATGAGGTGATTTTGCTCTCGCGGACGTGATTGAGGACGGTTGTTCTCGACCCCTCGGCCGAGCAGAACTCTCCTCTCTGGGACCTCCGTGAAGTATTGTGTGATTGGTCGGACATTTGAGGTGGGCGGGGCTAACACAGACGCTTGAAGCAGAGTCGTCACCTCCACATTTCTGCAGATGCGACGCTGAACGGATAGTTTCTATAAACATCTGATCGAGGTGGTGAGAAAGTACGAAAATGTAAACTACTCGCGTGGCATTTAAATACACGGACACCACCACGTGCACAACTCCAGACGTTTCATGCAAATGTATAATCACTGGATGAACAACGTCGACACGAGGAGGACAAATAAAGAGTCATGGCTAAAAACTGCAGAAGATGAACAGGATCTGAAATCCAGCGAAGACTTCCTGGGTTTATATTTATGCTTGAATATTTTATCAACAACTGCAGCCGTTTTCATTTAAACTGGAACTTCTAAAGACCTGAGGGTTTACTGTTATGTCAACTAATTAGAATAAATAATAGCACATACAGCTGTGTGGAAAAGTGTTTCCTCCTTCCTGATTTCTTATTTTTTGCATGTTTGTCACACTTAAATGTTTTAGATCATCAAACAAATTTAAATATTAGACAAAGATAACACAAGTAAACAGAAAAATGCAGTTTTTAAATGAAGGTTTTTATCAGTAAGGGGGGTTAAAAAATCCAAACCTCCATGTCCCTGTGTGAAAAAGTGATCTTCCCCTAAACCTAATAACTGCTTGTTCCACCTTAG
>JALJCO010004909.1:0-23552 GCA_023101725.1 Atherinomorus stipes
TCAGTCAGCCAATCAGATGAGCCAGAAGCTTGTTGTGATCAGTGTGTGAGTTGATGTGAAAATGACTGATAGTGTTGATCCAACATGAGACTGTTTGTTGTCTCATTTCAAGACTAAACAGCTGATCAGCTTCATCTTCTCTCTGCTCTGAGATCAGTCTGACTGCAGTCTCTGCTTTCACACAAGCTGCTTTACATTTAGGAAGCATGTGGTCTTTATCCAGACCAGAACCTCTGCTGAAGTCCAGTCATCACATCTGTCCGTCTGTCCTTCTGTCATCAGCTCCATCCAGATGTGTTCAGGGACAGCCTCCATGTTTGTGTGTCAGCTGATGTTTCAGTAACAGATCAGATGTTCATCAACACTCAGACTCTTTGTTTAAATGGAGCAGCAGCTGACATGTAACAGCAGGAAATCCATCACTACAGTGTTGCTGCAGGAATGAAGCTTTCATGACTCAGCACTTTATTTCCACTCTGAGTGAAATCTGCAGAGCAAACAGAGCTGATGCTGAAAGTTTCTGCAGGTGTGTGAGCTTCATCTCAGCGTGTTCACTGCAACATGTTAACATGAGAGCTGAAAGGAAGCTGGAGATGCTGAACAGCTGATCTGAACAGACCTGAAGTCCTGCTGCTCTTCATCCTGATGGAGGACAAACACTCCTTCATCTCATCTCTCCTTTCTTCTTCTCTACACAGATGGAGGTGATGAGCAGGACTGTTTGTTCTGAGAGGAGAAGCTTCATCCTGATGATCCACAGCTGCAGCTTCACTGATGATGATGATGATGATGTATTTACTGCTGATATCTTTCTTTATTGATCCTTTTCTCCTCTAAAATAATAAAGTTAATGTTGCGTTTGAGGAGATCAGGAATGAAGATGCTCCATAAATGGAGCTGTGATCACGACATGCAGAAACATCTGAATTTAAATCCAAGTGTGAAGTTTGGCTCCTGTTTTATTCTCTTTGCTTCATTTTCTGCCTTTAAAACAGACTTTTAATCCAACTGGAGCTGCTTCCATCTGACTTTGGTTTTCATTAAAGATCCATCAGTGGAAATGAAAATCTTTCAGTCTGATTCAGTCTGAGATGAAGCAGCTTCAGAGACGATGAAGATGATGGAGACGTGGGAACCTGAAGGAATATTTCTCTTCTCTTCCACTTGTTCTGAAATCTGTTTCCACTTTGGACGTTTCCTTCATTCTGTCACCGTCATCTTCACTGTTTTGTTTTGTTTCATCAATAAAGGTTGATTTCAAAATGAGGCCAGTGGATGTTTGTGGGGAGAATCAGAGACAGAAAACAGCCGCCTGTTGTCAGCAGAGAACTTCCTGCTCCAGATGAAGCTGAACTGAACTCATCGTATCATCAGACACGTCATCATCCAGATATTTATCTTCATTCAGGTCAAACAGCAACATGGAAACTCCAACTTTCAGGATTGACAGCAAAGTGGCTCCTTGTTAGCAGGTGAGCTGGAAACAAGATGAGGATGTCAACCTGCGGCTTCACAGCTGATTTCACATGAACAGCAGCTGAAGATAAAACGCTTCACAACACAACATGGACACAGATTGAGAGTTTTTCTGTGGAAGCTGAGTGTCGTCCTGGTTAGTTTCCATGTGAGGATCTTTATCTCCACATCACATCTTCATCTGGTTTTCATGGATCTTTGTGTTTTACTGCTGTTATCCTGAGATCAGGACTGTAGGACTTCATGTTGGAAAGATTTCAAACTGCTGCCTCAGAATAAGAAGTCAGGAAATATTTCATCATCTGCAAACAGCAGCACTAAAGTCTGCTCTCCACACCTCTTTCCTACTGTTTCAGCTCTTCTCTCTCCATCTCTCAGCTCCACTCATCTTTTTCTTCTAACATTACATCACTCTTCTTTTCTGCCGTCTAAAATCACAGCCAGCACTAGTCTTCATCATATAACTCATCCTCCTCATCCTCACGTCAGTCGTGTTTTGGTGTCGTGAGGTAGAAAGTTTCTTCTTTCACATTTTGGAGGATTTTCATGAAAATCAGTTAAATTTCACATTAAATTGGATGTAAATGTTCATAAAGCAGAGTTTGTGTATCACAGCTGACTGTCGCCATGGAGACCAGGAGGAAGAGTCCTGGAGGAAGACTGGTGTCTTTGGACTGGGTCTGGACTCCAAACTGCTCAGATGTGGATTCTTGTTGGACTCTTGCTGACTGATCAGAAGCTCTTCATGGTTCAGTGTTGGACTGATCTTCATCCTGAAACAGTTCTGATGATGAAGCCGAACATCAGAGTTAAAGAGCTTTTTGCTTTTTTATTGAACATGAAGCTTTTCATCACAGCAGACGTCTTTCCTCCTTAAACATGGACTCTGTTTGCTGTCTGGAGGAAACGAGAAGAAGAATCCATTTTCTGGAGAAGCTGAAGAACCATCAGCAGCTAAAGACTCGGAGCTTCTGGACATTTCCACCAACAGCAGCAGGAAGTCAGAGTTTAGCTCCTTCTTATCAAGTAAAACAGAAAATCTGAAGCTTTTTCCAGCTCAGGAAAAATTCCCTGACATGAACAAACAGAAGCGAGTCAGACAGCAGAAGCTGATTCTGACTGAACCGGGTCCATGAAGTTCAGCTGAAACTGATGAAAGAGGCTGAAACATGAAATCTTCTTCATCAGAGAGCAACTAAACACGGAGGTTCAGAGTTCAGCCTCCTGTAGGTGGATTAGTTCTGCAGACACAGATAACCACTCCATCATGACTCAGCAAACAACGGAGAGAAAACAGCTTTATTCTTCATTACAGTCAGAGACGTCCTCATCACAAACACCTGCACAACTCTGTTCACATGAAGATGTCAGCTTGCATCTTATTAAAACTTGTTCAGCGTGTTTATACATTTAGTTTATAATCAAGAGTTTTGCTTCATCCACACTTTTACCAGCAAACTTCACATCTGCCGTCAGTTAAAGAGTTTTATCTTCAAATGTTGGAAATAAGAAAATCTTTCATCACAAGGGATGTGAGAGTATCTGGTCCATCTGGAGATAAAGTCTCTACCTGTAGAACTGCTGTCGGCCACCAGGACTTCCATCTGGGATCTTACCTGCAGGAAAACATGACGGAAGAGAAAATCAACTTCTAGACTTCTGGACATCAAGTGTGAGGAGAAGGACAGTTGGAAACAAAGTTCTTAAATGTTCTGAGAACCCAAAGTTTAGTACAGCAAAGATACAAAAATGAAATGCAATGATTGATCGCGGCGGATAAATCATGTGGAGGATGTGAGTTGTTGCTTCTGCTGCAAATATTTCCTAGAAACGGTGGAGACATTTGGTTAGTTTGGATCTGATGACTGCAAAGGAGGGAAAGTCCGTCTATCTGCTGTGTTTATTCTACACATGCTAACAAAGAACAGCGGCTGGAGGGAGTGGAGGTAAGAGGTGCTCAGTTTTCATAAAGACCCGCAGTTTGCCTCAAAACCTCAACCTGATGATCTCATAAAAATATGTAACACATCTACGCCAAAGAGGTGTGGACATTAAGTTACGTAGGTATAATCCACACAGAAATCACTGAAATCGCATGTTAGACCACGGACATTAGGTTTATGTTCAGTCAGTGGTGGAGCTAGATCACGGTTTCTGGTTTCTCATCAGAAAAAAAAGGTTTTAATACTTTCATTGTGATTTCACAAAAAACTATGAAAATCTCTCTCTCTCTCTCTCTCTCTCTCTCTCTCTCTCTCAATTTGTGTATGACAGACCGCGGGACCGGGGGGGCCAGCCGGGCCACGGCCCTGGTAACTTTTGTACTCTGGTAAAGAAAAAAATAGCCTAAATAAATAACTGAAAGCAAGTTGTTGTCCTTATGACCCAAGTCACAGCGCACCTTCTCTCTCTCTCACCCTGCGCCCTCCCCCGCCCCGTTGAAAACTTTCCCTGCAGCCTGCTAGGCCTATATAGGTTACGTAGGCTGCATAGAAATATCAAATATGTGCCTATCAAGTTGATTGTTTATCAATACGTCATCATGCAAGCGTTGCGAGCCAACGTCAAAACGTCGATTTCAAAGCTAGCTTGTCAGTAGCTGGTTTCCATCACACTTTTTCAAAAAATAAAAGCGATATTTCTTAAATTTAGAAAAAGTACAATAGCGATATGTAGGTGTTTCCATTGAATGGTATGAGCCGTAATTCTCGTAAAATCCCGCCCCGCGAGACTCCACTTTGAGGAGGATGGAGATGTAAACATGTTTCAGAGCTGCTGCTCGTCAGGAGATGAAAGCAGCGGATGATGATTCAGAGTAAGGTTGCCACCTTTCAGAAAAAAAATAAGGGACACCTACCACAGCTCATCGGGGCCACGACCACCACGGGCCGATACTCGTATGGTGGGCTCCTCACAGCAGTGGTATGCTTTAATTTGCACCAGTGTTTTTAGAAAAGGAGTGATCAATAAAACAATTGGTGGCACTTAAAGCTTGAAATGCTGCAATGAACACATTGTTTAAGCAACACTGTTGCATAGAAAGTGCTGTTATTTAGTCTACATATGCTGTAATTACATCCATCCCTATTTAAAATAAAATGAGGAAAAAATATATAACAATGTGCCATAAGCACAAAACTTAGTTATTGCATTATCGATAAAACCTAGTTAATGAGAAGCTGTCATGCACATATCACATGGCAGCAGGGCCGGCTTTGCCGACAGGCGACCAAGGGGCAAACTCCGCCTCAGAACAGTGAAGCTCGCTTCCTTGTTGTAAATAGTGTAATCCTCCCTTCATCCGCTAGGGGCTGGCTCCAAGAGCGAGCAAATCCCCATAGACTCCCATGTTAAAAACGCCAACTTCACAGCAGAAATAAACAGGTTTACAGCCTGGTTCAAAAAATCATTTTAGGTTTATTAGGTCAAGTTTGCCTTCATGTCAACTGTGAGGGGGGTGAATTTTTTTTATAACTCATTCGTTTAGATGTTATTTATTCTTGAAATTACACATAATTAAGGGCGTGTCCTTATGATTGACATGCGGCAGACCGGAAGCTCCGCCTGCCAACCGGAGGCTCCTAGTTAGCTCCTTCTTTGCTCTTAATAAGGTCTCAGTTTGTTACAGAGTCGCACAACGGCGGTTTTTAGTCAGCGAATTGCAAGTCTAAGCATGTCTTACCTTAACCATGCCGCTTAGGGGGCTTATCTTTGTTAGCTCCTCTTAGTTTCATGTTAGCTCAGTTAGCGTTTAGCCCACAGTACGTCAGCTGTCAATCATTTGCCCCGCGGCCGCGCTGTGCCCATTTTAGTATTTTCCTGGAGTGACGACGTACGTGACACGGCAAGATGGCGACGGTAAGACACGCCCAACTGGCTTCACATTTCTCTATTCAGAAGAGACCGGAAGCTACGTCCAGTAATTATATACAGTCTATGCAGGCGACACAGGCAACCGCCTGGGGCGCCATCCCCTGGACGGGGCGCAAAAAATGCAGAATTAAAAAAAGAAAGAAAAAAAAGTTAATTACGAAAGTTAATTAAAGTTATGTAGCCTTTGTATTATGAAATAGACTATACATACTGTAGCTACTCGAAATTTCTCCAAAAGACATCAAAATAAAACCTCAAATCAGATCTGGCTGCATGATCAGCTCCTACTGACACTTGCTTTCACCGTGAAAGGTGACGTAGGCCTACATGACGTAGTTACTGTGGAGGAACGGAGGTCGTGTTGTGTTTCAACTTTTCAATGATTGAATGATGAAAGAACATCTTTCCAAAAGAGCAGCTTTCCAAAAGTGAAGGAAGGAGGAGGAAGAAAAACAGCCGTAAGCAGAGGTATGTGGACTGAGGCTGAGCTGGTCGCCCGGTGTGTGAAGGAGAGAGGGGGGGGGGGGGGGGGGGGCGCATCTCACGTCGCGGTTTATAATGACAGACGTCAACAACTTATCAAAACGCTGAATCGTGGTAGAGTGAAGGAAAGAGTTCTCAGTTAGAGGTATGCACTTTCCCCAACATTAAAGCTTGTTTAGCTCGTCATGTGTTGGAGGCTAGCTAAGCTAACATGAAGCAGTACCATGCTGCTGCTGCAGCTGCTGTGGGAGACGTTCAACCTCATATTGTAGTACAGTAATGCTCACAGCTGCTGATGACTGATGTTGTTTAACAGGCTGCTGGAGGCCATTAAGTTTTAGTCTGTGTGCTGCAGCTACCAGTTGTCCTCTAGCTTCCAGTACAGGTAAATCTGCATCTGTCCACATTCACTCAAAGTCCTGCAGATGTCTCTAGAACAGGTCTGCAACCTGGACAATCCAAAGACATTTTTCAGACTCAATCCAGTGATAAAAGTTGTTTAGAGCTGCAATTTTTAATGTCCTTTTGAAAAAAGGCTGCTTATAATTATAATAATAATAATAATTATTATTATTATTATTATTTTATAAATACTGGATAAAACATGCTGTCATTTTAAAGAATTCAGGTTTATTTTTACATTTAGATTTTTAAAAAAGAACTTGCAGAAAGAGGATAGATACATTTTCTTCAAACAGATTTTCTGAAGTGGGACTCAACTGTATAAAAAATCTATATAAACAAAAATGTGGATATTTGTTGGATATAATGTGAAATGGGAAAACCCCTAATTTTCAAGCTAATTACAAGAGAGATAGATTTAAAACATATTACAGGGACTTTTAGTGTCATTACGTGTGGAAATGAGAAAAAAAAAGCCAAAATCTATTATTAAAAACATTGTGTATATACATGGGTATTTATTAGTTGGTTGTTTTAGTCAAAGTTATTGAGAGATATTGTGGAGGGTCCAAAGAGCTACTTGCAGCTGTGGAGCTGTAGGTTGCAGACTCCTGCTCAGAAGCTGCTGCAGAGGTGGAGTTATTAGTTGATTTTATTATTAAATTATTGCTGAAGGTTTCAGTTAATCTTAGTTACTAATAACAGTATAGAGAATAGATAAGGTTTATCTATACAATGTCTACTACATGAAAGAAGGACACAGACTGGATGCAGGTGTAACTGTGGATGTTGTGTGAGTCCAGCTACCATCAGCAGCCGCTAACTTTAGTCATTATTATTATTATTATTAGTCATTATTACAGCAGCAGTTGTGTTTCAGTGAGACCAAATCCAGACACAATGATGTAATCCTACCAGAGAATCACAACTCTGCAACAATATTAACTTCAGACACATGCAGCTCATCCTGCTCTGTTCATCTAGAACAGGGGGGTCCAGAGGGGGTCCTTGAGGGCCGCTGTCACTTTTTCTCTGCTTCAACACACCTGACTGATACTGAATGGATCCAACAGCCTATGACGTTCTTGGTAATTGGAGTCAGGTGTGTTGGAGCCAGAACGCATACAAAACCTGCAGGATTGTGGCCCTCGAAGACCAGAACTGGACACCCCTGATCTGGAATCATGGGCGCCAGGACAGGGGGGGCACCAAACCTCGCCTGGGGCACCAAAGTGGCCAGAGCCGGCCCTGAGTGTATGTCAGAAAAAAGGTGGTCGGTGAATTGCATTATCAATATAGTATTTATGTATGTATGTATGCATGTATGTATATACAGTTTATGACTGTATACATGCAAATATTATACATATGATATATATATATATATATATATATATATATATATATATATATATATATATATATATATATATATATATGTATACATATACACACACGCTACTCACAAAAAGTTAAGGATATTTGGCTTTTTGTATGATGTCAGAATTAATCTAAGATCCACTACAATTTTTCCAGATGAACTGAATTAAACTTTCTCTAAATTTTCAATGCACATGTACATTGTTCAATGGTTAAATATTTATTCTGCATCATTCTGTTCTCCAAAAACCAAAAGTTGAATATCCCTAACTTTTTGTGAGTAGGCCTAGTGTGTAGACTTATAGAGAGACATAAGTTAGATAGATAGATAGATAGATAGATAGATAGATAGATAGATAGATAGATAGATAGATAGATAGATAGATAGATAGATAGATAGATAGATAGATAGATAGATAGATAGATAGATAGATAGATAGATAGATAGATATTTACTGAGTCTCGTAACTTGGACAGAAAATAATTATAAACTTGTGGCCACTACTTATTACTGCACACTTTTAAAAAATCAACGAGTAAATGAGACATATAATTAATTGTCCAGTCCCAGATTGCAAAATCATTTGGCCCACAGTCAGCTGCTGTCTGGGGGTGCCTCCTCTGTCAATTTTATTAAAATAGAAACTTCACCAATGTTAATTTGTCATTGTTGCGCACTCACAATAACAAATATCTAGTCAGGAAAAGATGTTGTAGGAAAAAAAAATGATCATGTTGCAGTATAAGGACATTATTATCTTTAATGATACAAGATGTAATGTAAATGTTGTATTTTTGTACCCACTCTCTTTTTGTTCATTGCTAATGTTCTTAACTTCATTAATTTTTTTGTTTGTATTGTTTTGTATTGTGAAATACCGAATCCATGACACTGAAGTTTTATTTTCTAAAGTTATAAAGCACACGGGAAAGTGACGTCCGAAGATAACGGCACATGTGGAAGTGACGTCTTTGGACACGCCCCTCTGACGTCCGACCCCGCCCAATATCCAACCCCACCTCGTCCTCCAAGCCGCAGGCGGGACCTATTGTGCTGGCTGGCTGAGCTTGCAGCTGCTGCCGTGTGGCGAGAGAGCGCAGTGCATGAAAATGAACGAGTCGCTCTCTGAGAGGACTCATTACTCCCGAGTCATATAAAAGATTAGTTCATATTGAACGAATCGTTCGTGAACGACACATCTCTATTGAATATTGGTCTACATATAAACACATACAGTAGGCCATACTCTTTTTTTTTTAGTGATTTACCAACCGTGGACATCAGGTCCTTTTTTCAAAATAGAGAACAGCTCAGGTGAGAGAAAACAACTAAAGACATCAAATGTCATAAATCTTTGGATAATAATAATTTGATTTACTTTTGATGTATGACTGAAGGACAAAAAGAGAGATGGTAGTAAGAAAGAAAAATGCCAGCATGAGCATTTTAGAACAAACCTGCAACACCTCCTCCTTTGTGTACCTTCTTCTGAAGTTGAGGTTAAATGATGTTGTCATGTTTAAATGTTGTACATATAGCAATAACTAACACCTTACCTGGTGATATTGTGGTTTCAGCCCACCACAACATGCAGATATGACCTTTTACCTGTTTTAACTCCAAAACAAAGGTACAAATAACCTTATAATTGTGTAGAATATATTGGTGTCAATTTTTACAATAATATTTTGTGGCTCTTGTTGATCTTTGTGTGTTTGTACAAAGAGGGAAAGATGACAGCAAGAATGAGAACAACACAGAGGTGGAACAAGAACCAGGTTAAAAAAAATATGAAGAAGATGGGATTATATTTTTGGACATATTTAATTTGGGTGAAGTAGAATTTTTTACCAACAGTTTTTCTTTATACTTGTGTTTAAATTTATGAATATATGTTTATATGTTATATGTTTATAACTGGTTCTGTGAATTCTGCTCAGTGAGTCCTTGTTTAGTCCTGAGCCATGTGTTGGTATTGTTCTTTAAGTCAGATGTGTGACACCAAGACTGAGTTTTAACTTTAATGTTTATCCATTAATACATTACAATGAAAACGTAATGTAGAGTTATGATTATTAAAGAACATGGGCAGGACATGTTAAACGTTAAAAGTGAATACTGAATAATTTTTGGTACCACAGCGGTAGATTAAGTCATTTATTACTTTTGTGGTGTACTGGATCACCCTTCTAACGATGAATCTTTTTGTGGGCTAAGCCCCTGATGATAATGTCTAGCTCCCCCTGCTTTGATGTGATTGTAATTTATTAGTTATTTTAACTCTGTTAATGGTGACGTCAACAGGTGAGCCTGGAGCAGGAAGACTTTCATGTGAAACCTAATGTGGCAAAATATGTCTGCTGATTCTGATTTCTCTGGGAGGAGGGTCTGGAAAGATCCTGGAAACGCTGAAGGGATTGTGAATTACTCTGGACGATCGGTGGATGGATTTGCGTGAATTGATACCTTGCACACACAAAATGAGAGAGAGAGAAATTTTTATAGTTTTTTAAAATTACAATGAAAGTATTAAAACCTTTTTTTTCTGATGAGAAACCAGAAACCGTGATCTAGCTCCACCACTGACTGAACATAAACCTAATGTCTGTGGTCTAACATGCGATTTCAATGATTTCTGTGTGGATTATACCTACGTAACTTAATGTCCACACCTCTTTGGCGTAGATGTGTTACATATTTTTATGAGATCATCAGGTTGAGGTTTTGAGGCAAACTGCGGGTCTTTATGAAAACTGAGCACCTCTTACCTCCACTCCCTCCAGCCGCTGTTCTTTGTTAGCATGTGGAGAATAAACACAGCAGATAGACGGACTTTCCCTCCTTTGCAGTCATCAGATCCAAACTAACCAAATGTCTCCACCGTTTCTAGGAAATATTTGCAGCAGAAGCAACAACTCACATCCTCCACATGATTTATCCGCCGCGATCAATCATTGCATTTCATTTTTGTATCTTTGCTGTACTAAACTTTGGGTTCTCAGAACATTTAAGAACTTTGTTTCCAGCTGTCCTTCTCCTCACACTTGATGTCCAGAAGTCTAGAAGTTGATTTTCTCTTCCGTCATGTTTTCCTGCAGGTAAGATCCCAGATGGAAGTCCTGGTGGCCGACAGCAGTTCTACAGGTAGAGACTTTATCTCCAGATGGACCAGATACTCTCACATCCCTTGTGATGAAAGATTTTCTTATTTCCAACATTTGAAGATAAAACTCTTTAACTGACGGCAGATGTGAAGTTTGCTGGTAAAAGTGTGGATGAAGCAAAACTCTTGATTATAAACTAAATGTATAAACACGCTGAACAAGTTTTAATAAGATGCAAGCTGACATCTTCATGTGAACAGAGTTGTGCAGGTGTTTGTGATGAGGACGTCTCTGACTGTGCTGAAGAATAAAGCTGAAAAAATTTATAAGTTTTTTTTTTTTTTTTTTTGGGAGGAAAAAAATATAAAAAAAAAAAAATATTAATTTAAAAAAAATATAAAAAATAAATAATAAAAATATAAAAAAATTAAAAAAATAAAAAAATTTTAATATTTTTTTTTTTTTTTTTTTTTTTATTTTTTTTTTTTTTTATTTTCTCTCCGTTGTTTGCTGAGTCATGATGGAGTGGTTATCTGTGTGTGCAGAACTAATCCACCTACAGGAGGCTGAACTCTGAACCTCCGTGTTTAGTTGCTCTCTGATGAAGAAGATTTCATGTTTCAGCCTCTTTCATCAGTTTCAGCTGAACTTCATGGACCTGGTTCAGTCAGAATCAGCTTCTGCTGTCTGACTCGCTTCTGTTTGTTCATGTCAGGGAATTTTTCCTGAGCTGGAAAAAGCTTCAGATTTTCTGTTTTACTTGATAAGAAGGAGCTAAACTCTGACTTCCTGCTGCTGTTGGTGGAAATGTCCAGAAGCTCCGAGTCTTTAGCTGCTGATCGTTCTTCAGCTTCTCCAGAAAATGGATTCTTCTTCTCGTTTCCTCCAGACAGCAAACAGAGTCCATGTTTAAGGAGGAAAGACGTCTGCTGTGATGAAAAGCTTCATGTTCAATAAAAAAGCAAAAAGCTCTTTAACTCTGATGTTCGGCTTCATCATCAGAACTGTTTCAGGATGAAGATCAGTCCAACACTGAACCATGAAGAGCTTCTGATCAGTCAGCAAGAGTCCAACAAGAATCCACATCTGAGCAGTTTGGAGTCCAGACCCAGTCCAAAGACACCAGTCTTCCTCCAGGACTCTTCCTCCTGGTCTCCATGGCGACAGTCAGCTGTGATACACAAACTCTGCTTTATGAACATTTACATCTAATTTAATGTGAAATTTAACTGATTTTCATGAAAATCCTCCAAAATGTGAAAGAAGAAACTTTCTACCTCACGACACCAAAACACGACTGACACGAGGATGAGGAGGATGAGTTATATGATGAAGACTAGTGCTGGCTGTGATTTTAGACGGCAGAAAAGAAGAGTGATGTAATGTTAGAAGAAAAAGATGAGTGGAGCTGAGAGATGGAGAGAGAAGAGCTGAAACAGTAGGAAAGAGGTGTGGAGAGCAGACTTTAGTGCTGCTGTTTGCAGATGATGAAATATTTCCTGACTTCTTATTCTGAGGCAGCAGTTTGAAATCTTTCCAACATGAAGTCCTACAGTCCTGATCTCAGGATAACAGCAGTAAAACACAAAGATCCATGAAAACCAGATGAAGATGTGATGTGGAGATAAAGATCCTCACATGGAAACTAACCAGGACGACACTCAGCTTCCACAGAAAAACTCTCAATCTGTGTCCATGTTGTGTTGTGAAGCGTTTTATCTTCAGCTGCTGTTCATGTGAAATCAGCTGTGAAGCCGCAGGTTGACATCCTCATCTTGTTTCCAGCTCACCTGCTAACAAGGAGCCACTTTGCTGTCAATCCTGAAAGTTGGAGTTTCCATGTTGCTGTTTGACCTGGATGAAGATAAATATCTGGATGATGACGTGTCTGATGATACGATGAGTTCAGTTCAGCTTCATCTGGAGCAGGAAGTTCTCTGCTGACAACAGGCGGCTGTTTTCTGTCTCTGATTCTCCCCACAAACATCCACTGGCCTCATTTTGAAATCAACCTTTATTGATGAAACAAAACAAAACAGTGAAGATGACGGTGACAGAATGAAGGAAACGTCCAAAGTGGAAACAGATTTCAGAACAAGTGGAAGAGAAGAGAAATATTCCTTCAGGTTCCCACGTCTCCATCATCTTCATCGTCTCTGAAGCTGCTTCATCTCAGACTGAATCAGACTGAAAGATTTTCATTTCCACTGATGGATCTTTAATGAAAACCAAAGTCAGATGGAAGCAGCTCCAGTTGGATTAAAAGTCTGTTTTAAAGGCAGAAAATGAAGCAAAGAGAATAAAACAGGAGCCAAACTTCACACTTGGATGGGGGGGGGGATAAATTCAGATGTTTCTGCATGTCGTGATCACAGCTCCATTTATGGAGCATCTTCATTCCTGATCTCCTCAAACGCAACATTAACTTTATTATTCTGGAGGAGAAAAGGATCAATAAAGAAAGATATCAGCAGGAAATGATCATCATCATCATCATCATCATCATCATCAGCGCAGCTGTGGATCATCAGGATGAAGCTTCTCCTCTCAGAACAAACACCAACCTCAGCAGTCATCATCCCTCCATCTGTGTAGAGAAGAAGAAAGGAGAGATGAGATGAAGGAGTGTTTGTCCTCCATCAGGATGAAGAGCAGCAGGACTTCAGGTCTGTTCAGATCAGCTGTTCAGCATCTCCAGCTTCCTTTCAGCTCTCATGTTAACATGTTGCAGTGAACACGCTGAGATGAAGCTCACACACCTGCAGAAACTTTCAGCATCAGCTCTGTTTGCTCTGCAGATTTCACTCAGAGTGGAAATAAAGTGCTGAGTCATGAAAGCTTCATTCCTGCAGCAACACTGTAGTGATGGATTTCCTGCTGTTACATGTCAGCTGCTGCTCCATTTAAACAAAGAGTCTGAGTGTTGATGAACATCTGATCTGTTACTGAAACATCAGCTGACACACAAACATGGAGGCTGTCCCTGAACACATCTGGATGGAGCTGATGACAGAAGGACAGACGGACAGATGTGATGACTGGACTTCAGCAGAGGTTCTGGTCTGGATAAAGACCACATGCTTCCTAAATGTAAAGCAGCTTGTGTGAAAGCAGAGACTGCAGTCAGACTGATCTCAGAGCAGAGAGAAGATGAAGCTGATCAGCTGTTTAGTCTTGAAATGAGACAACAAACAGTCTCATGTTGGATCAACACTATCAGTCATTTTCACATCAACTCACACACTGATCACAACAAGCTTCTGGCTCATCTGATTGGCTGACTGACGTCTCTGTTTCTGTCCAATCCTGAAGTGTGACATCATTCTCCTCTCACAGCTTCACTGAGGAAAGCAGCTGCTGAGAAGCTGCAGCTTTACAGGAAACACCAGATCTTTGCTTTGATACCAGCTGTGTTTAGTACAATCCAGCTGAGAGCAGCATGGACCTCCAACCCTCTACTGACCTCAGAGTCTCCAGTTTGTTCTGTGGATTCTCCACAAGATCAAGCAGCTCCTTCACATCTGATTCCTGCAGGTGGTTGTATCTCAGGTCCAGTTCTGTCAGATGGGATGGGTTGGACTTCAGAGCTGAGGTCAGTGAACCACAGCTGGTCTTTGACAAACTGCAGAACTGCAATCTGAATAAAGAATAAAAAGTGTGAGCTGAAGCCAACAGGATGCAGGTTAAAACAGTCAAAGAGAAGCAGAGAAGAAGAGTTCTCATTAATATTAATGACAACATGCTGCTGCTTCAATAAAGACGTAGTGACTTCATCTCTGAAACTCTGCAGCTCCACCAGAGGCTCCATCCAGACAAACTCATGTTACATACAAACATTGTGGTTGTGATTCAGCTCCATGTTTCTGATCTGCTGTTTCTCAACCTACATTCACACACAAGCTCTTCACAGCAACTCTGAGCTGTGAATAAATAAAGCAGCAGAAAGAAAGACAGCAGGTAAACAGAGCAGCATTTCTCTGCAGTGATGGAGCATCCCTGCTTCTCTCCTTCATGGCTGTTCAGCATCATCTTTGTGTCTGTGTTTGGATCACCTGCACAGGCTCGTAGCACTTCACCTTTTCAGCTTCTCTTTGGCTGCAGAGCTATGAAACACTGACTCTGCTCCACATTTTCACACATTTCTCACCTGATGGAAAGCTGCTCACACACTCTCACAACCTCCTTCCATCCACTGTTACCTAGCAACAAGTTAGCTCACAGCTTCACTTTGTTTCATTTTCCAATCATGTTATTTTTCTCCAGATAAATTCTTCTTTGTATTTTCCTTACATCCACTTAACAGGAATATCTGTTTCAGGCTGAACTGACTTTGTGTAACAGAGATCATTTTGAATGAAATGAAAGTCAACTGAGAAAGATTTCTTTTAAATTATTAGTGTGATGAGGTTTTAGGCTGTAATATGTCATTATTGATGCATGTGAGTGAAGATGACTGCTGCTGTGATGAAGACTGTTTTCTAATGAAGTCAAAGATGCTTCATTTCTATCAGTGTTGGTGGGGAGTTGCTTCATATCAGCTGATTCATTATTATATGATCATTATTTCAGCCACAGATATTCACTAATGCTCAACGTCTAGAAGCATCAGTCAGTGATTATATATTTGTTTCTGTCTGACAGAATCAAAGTCTTTTACTTTTATTTAATAAATCATCATTTCATCAACTAAACCACAGAAGAAGAAAACAGATTTTACATTGAAGACCAGAACAACTTTCACATCATATTAATCTCAATAAACAAATAAAACATGGTGTCTGACCTCAGAGTCTCCAGTCTGCAGTGTGGACTCTCCAGAAACAAACAAACATCTTTCACAGCAGTTTTCATGTTCTTGTTCCAGCTCAGGTCCAGTTCTGTCAGATGGGATGGGTTGGACTTCAGAGCTGAGGTCAGTGAAGCACAGCTGGTCTCTGACAAACTGCAGCCCTGCAATCTGAATAAAGAATAAAAAGTGTGAGCTGAAGCCAACAGGATGCAGGTTAAAACAGTCAAAGAGAAGCAGAGAAGAAGAGTTCTCATTAATATTAATGACAACATGCTGCTGCTTCAATAAAGACGTAGTGACTTCAATCAGAGTGAGTTCTCTCACCGACAGACATGACTCTGATTCTAGCGGCTGAACTGGAGGAAAAAAAGACTTCAGAGTGTGATAATGGTGACAGGACACACACACTGAAACAAATGTTTCCATCACTGCAGATGTGAGCGACAGCAGATTGTCAGCTTGGTGTAAACGGCCTGTTAATGAAAGCAAACACTGGACTAATTAGCATCTCAGTACAGATGTTGCTTATCAAAGCTGTTTCTGGATGGAGCTGAACTGGCTCACAATGTTTCTTTACATACAAACTCAAACTCAAAGTCAAGTTTGCATCTGAAAAAGTTGAGTTGAAAATAAAAACAAATGCAGAAAAACTTGATTTAAGTTCAGACAGAAATCTGAGATCATTTCTTAAATACTTGTTTTACTTTAAATCTTAACTGTTAAACCTTTTTTTTTTTTTTTTTTTTTAGTTTCAGATTTTCTGTTTTCAGATTCAGATCTTTTATTTTCACTTTAAACTTTACAGACATGTTGGTCTCTCTGCTGATCAGCAGCTTCAGATCCCATTTCCTCATTTTCTCCTTATAATTGGGATCCTGTGCTATAAAAGCAGAATCAGAGCATCAGAGGGATGATTTCAGTCACTTCTGGCTTCAGTTATTGTTAAGATGTGATGAATCTGACATCACAGCAGATTCATTTCTAAATGAGGACGGATGAAACTTTCATGAATTATTGCTGAGACCAAAATTAATATGACAGGAGATATGTTGTGTTGTTCTGTTTAAACAGGAGGAAGTTTGTCTGACTGTCAGCTGATCTGATTTTACTGGAGAAAATAGTTCAGATGGAAAAGTGGAATTTAAAGAAAAATCTGAATCTGAAAACATGAAAAAGATTTTACATTCAAACTAAAGAGATTTCTGTTGCAATATTTTTTATTTTAAAGCTTTTTTGTTGTTTCTTAAATTTCAAGATCAAAACTTGATTTATCGACTTTTATTCCTGAAGATTTAAATATTTTCAGACATACAAACATTGTGGTTGTGATTCAGCTCCATGTTTCTGATCTGCTGTTTCTCAACCTACATTCACACACAAGCTCTTCACAGCAACTCTGAGCTGTGAATAAATAAAGCAGCAGAAAGAAAGACAGCAGGTAAACAGAGCAGCATTTCTCTGCAGTGATGGAGCATCCCTGCCTCTCTCCTTCATGGCTGTTCAGCATCATCTTTGTGTCTGTGTTTGGATCACCTGCACAGGCTCGTAGCACTTCACCTTTTCAGCTTCTCTTTGGCTGCAGAGCTATGAAACACTGACTCTGCTCCACATTTTCACACATTTCTCACCTGATGGAAAGCTGCTCACACACTCTCACAACCTCCTTCCATCCACTGTTACCTAGCAACAAGTTAGCTCACAGCTTCACTTTGTTTCATTTTCCAATCATGTTATTTTTCTCCAGATAAATTCTTCTTTGTATTTTTCTTACATCCACTTAACAGGAATATCTGTTTCAGGCTGAACTGACTTTGTGTAACAGAGATCATTTTGAATGAAATGAAAGTCAACTGAGAAAGATTTCTTTTAAATTATTAGTGTGATGAGGTTTTAGGCTGTAATATGTCATTATTGATGCATGTGAGTGAAGATGACTGCTGCTGTGATGAAGACTGTTTTCTAATGAAGTCAAAGATGCTTCATTTCTATCAGTGTTGGTGGGGAGTTGCTTCATATCAGCTGATTCATTATTATATGATCATTATTTCAGCCACAGATATTCACTAATGCTCAACGTCTAGAAGCATCAGTCAGTGGTTTTTTTTTTTTTTTTTTTTTTGGGGATTATATATTTGTTTCTGTCTGACAGAATCAAAGTCTTTTACTTTTATTTAATAAATCATCATTTCATCAACTAAACCACAGAAGAAGAAAACAGACTTTACATTGAAGACCAGAACAACTTTCACATCATATTAATCTCAATAAACAAATAAAACATGGTGTCTGACCTCAGAGTCTCCAGTCTGCAGTGTGGACTCTCCAGAAACAAACAAACATCTTTCACAGCAGTTTCCATGTTGTTGTTCCAGCTCAGGTCCAGTTCTGTCAGATGGGATGGGTTGGACTTCAGAGCTGAGGTCAGTGAAGCACAGCTGATCTCTGACAAACTGCAGCCCCGCAATCTGAATAAAGAATAAAAAGTGTGAGCTGAAGCCAACAGGATGCAGGTTAAAACAGTCAAAGAGAAGCAGAGAAGAAGAGTTCTCATTAATATTAATGACAACATGCTGCTGCTTCAATAAAGACGTAGTGACTTCAATCAGAGTGAGTTCTCTCACCGACAGACATGACTCTGATTCTAGCGGCTGAACTGGAGGAAAAAAGACTTCAGAGTGTGATAATGGTGACAGGACACACACACTGAAACAAATGTTTCCATCACTGCAGATGTGAGCGACAGCAGATTGTCAGCTTGGTGTAAACGGCCTGTTAATGAAAGCAAACACTGGACTAATTAGCATCTCAGTACAGATGTTGCTTATCAAAGCTGTTTCTGGATGGAGCTGAACTGGCTCACAATGTTTCTTTACATACAAACTCAAACTCAAAGTCAAGTTTGCATCTGAAAAAGTTGAGTTGAAAATAAAAACAAATGCAGAAAAACTTGATTTAAGTTCAGACAGAAATCTGAGATCATTTCTTAAATACTTGTTTTACTTTTAAATCTTAACTGTTAAATCTTTGTTTTCAGATTTGAGATTTTTTTCTTTCAGTTTCAGATTTTCTGTTTTCAGATTCAGATCTTTTATTTTCACTTTAAACTTTACAGACATGTTGGTCTCTCTGCTGATCAGCAGCTTCAGATCCCATTTCCTCATTTTCTCCTTATAATTGGTATCCTGTGCTATAAAAGCAGAATCAGAGCATCAGAGGGATGATTTCAGTCACTTCTGGCTTCAGTTATTGTTAAGATGTGATGAATCTGACATCACAGCAGATTCATTTCTAAATGAGGACGGATGAAACTTTCATGAATTATTGCTGAGACCAAAATTAATATGACAGGAGATTGTTGTGTTTAAACAGGAGGAAGTTTTCTTATTCCCATCAGATAATCTTCATCGTAATCTCATTTTAGAGCTGAAATGAATTAAGATAAAAAAGAAAACAGGCAGCGTTGGACTGAAGATCTGCTTTCTTCTCTTAATAAATACATTATTTTTCCAAAGATTGAACCAAACAAGAAAGAACCGACAACAAGATGTTTGCTGAACGGACACAAGCAGATTATGACTCACAGTTTAAATAATCTGCATCAATTTAAGCTGAAGGTGGAATCTGTTTATGGAAAACATTCTACACCAACCAGTGTTGAATCAGCTGGATGACACTGGTGGCACTGGTTAGAGCAGCCTGACCAGTCATGCTGTAACTATGCTGCTGGTTCAGAGGCGGCTCCCTGATCCAGATACCAGACTGGACAGCTGAGATGTTCCAGGAAGTTCCTTCATCCTGATCCAGTGCAGCTCGCTAACCAGACAGAACTGATGCTGGGATGAGAGTTAAACTTCTCTCATCACTTATTCTACAAAGAGTAAAAACTCATATCAGCTGATCCACAGAGAGCTGATGAGAGGATGAGGATGTGATGAAGGTTATATTCTTTCATATTCATGATGGTGAAGTTTTTAAATGTTAGCTGTTTTAGCCGTCAATGCTAGTCCGTCACTTCCAGTAAGTGCAGTACTCCATTCAGGTCAGCATTTACCCACGATAGTGTGCACTACAGAAGAAGTGCACAGTGCGCACTACACACTGAAGTCCAGTGCACTCACAAGTGCGCTGATTGAGACACATTCAGTGTCTAAGAAGCTATGAGGAGATTTCTGGGTAAAGTTATGAAGGGAAGTCTGAAGCTATGATGGTAACAGGGGTCTGTCCACATCAGCTCAACAAAATAGTGACTTTCTGTTGGTAAAAACACACATTCAGATATTTGGGGGTTAAAATCTCCTCAAAGTCCTCACAGCTTCATGAAAATAACGATTGTTCAGATCAAGAAAGACTTGGTTTTTTGGGGAATGTTTCCTTTTCCACTGACTGGAAGGTGGAGGTGATCAGATGAACATCCTGTCCAGGTTTTTCTTCTTTTTACTGTATTACCAGTAAAAGTGTCTCCACATTCAAACTGATAGACAAACTTTTTAGTAGTTTTATTTAGTGAAACAGAAGGCTGAGGATGAGGTTAAAAGTTTTGTGTTCTGGGAAAAGACACGGTGGATTGGGATTACCCCACTTCAGGAGTTGTTACTGGGCTGCCTGTTTAAGAATACTGGTGGTATGGGGAGGTGTTTAGCTCAACTGGTTGAGCAGCCCCCCCCATGTACAGAGGCTGCAGCTCCTCAGCACAGCCGGCTCAGGTTTGATTCCCGGCCTCGGACCCTTTGCTGCATCCCCCACGCTCTCTGACCCCCCTTTCCTGTCAGTCAACTAGGACTGCCACAAACAGCTATTTTGATAATCGACTCGTCACCAATTATTTTGTTGCATATTTACAGAACCAGACAAAAGTTTATACACTTTCTAACTGAATCTAATGGAAAAACGTGTCCTAACTTTTGACGGTAATGTGTATGTTTATTTATGTCAATAAACAATTGAAGACAGACTGGCGACCTGTCCACGGTGTACCCTGCCTCTCGCCTGATAATGGCTGGGATAGGCTCCAGCAACCCCCGCGACTCTGAACTGGATAAGCGGTACAGAAAATGAATGAATGAACAGTTGAAGAGAAGCTGACCCTGATAACTACGACTCTGTACATGCGTCAAAGACAGAAAGGCAGACAAGGCAGCGGAAAGTACAGAGGCAATTTTGAGAGAAAAAACAAAGCTAAAAAACAATAAACGATAAGTCGATTATGAAATTAGTTGCCGATCGTCAACTATTAGTTGATTAATCGACTCATCGTGGCAGCCCGACAACCAACCGTCACATAAAGGCCACTAAAGCCCAAAAATCCTTTAAAAAAGAATACTGGTGGCATGGATCAGAGAAGATGGTGAAACAAGGTGGGTCCTAAAAGGCCTTGCTGACCACCAGAACATTCACACGTATTTATACACCAGAGATGCTGATAAAAGGAGGATGAACTGTCTTGCACACTGACAATTTACAGGAGGACCGGGATTTGAACCGCTAACCTTCCAGTCATTACACAAGCTGATCTTCCACCTGATCCACTGCTGCCCAGTTCAGCCAGCTGGTAACATGAATGTGAGGTTAAGAAGCAAATATATTTCCAGCCTGAATTATTAGTTTTTTTACAAATGTGTTTCATTCATGAAATAAATCAGTTGTGACACAGTGAATCATTTATAACAGATCTAGAAAAGCTACAACATCCAGTGAACTGACCTCAGAGCCTCCAGTCGACAGTTTGGACTCTCCAGTCCATCACACAGCTTCTTAACTCCAGAATCTTTCAGCTTGATGTAACTCAGGTCCAACTCTGTCAGATGGGAGGGACTGGACTTCAAGGCTGAGGCAATAACCTCACAGTCATCCCCAGAGAGCGAACTATTGTTAAGTCTGTAATCAGAATATAAAGTCAGTTATAACAAAGGTGGATCTACATTAGAAACAGAGTGAAAATGAGAAAAACTGTGATGTCATGTTGGGATGATCATTTTTTCTCTCTGTGATTCATCTTAACTCGTCTGTTTGACATGACACAATAAATCCCTTCAGTCTCTCTCAGACCTGCAGACTTTTTTTTAATCACTGTCTTTTTATTGAAGCTTTTTTCTTATATACAATCAAGTAAAAAAAAAAAAAAAAAAAAAAAAAAAAGTGGGTACAAAAAGTTAGACATGGTCTGTCAAAACAACAAAATAAACAAAACAAAATGACAAAACAAACCCATTCATTCCCACCCAGGTCACTGCCCCAGATCTGCACACTGCATCTCCCTTCCTGGCAAGAAGGGAGAACACAATCCAATAGAGACAAGTTCACTAGTATTGTACATTTTAAAAAGATTCAAGGAAGGGGCCCCATGTTTTTTCAAACTTTTCATTGGAGTGCTGAAGAGAACATCTTATTTTTTCCAGTCTCAAACACGACATAAGGTCACATAGCCATTGCTTGTTACAGGACCGAGGAAGTGCTGCAAAGCTTTCTTTAGTTGATCATTTCCTAGAAACATCTGGACTGGAAAACCTTCTCCTTTCATTCCAGTTACTTTCCATTTGGCTCAGAAATGATGGATCTCACCACTTCACCGCTGGTCTGAGTTGTGCTGCACAGTAATAATCTTTCAGGTTAGGAGGACTCATTCCATCCTGCTCTTTAGGCTATGTTCACATGGCGACAATCAGAAGAGAAGACGCAAAAGTGGCGTCTCGTCTTCATCTTTTTATCCGCGTTCACACGAGCATCGTCATGAAGAAATCTGCATACATATGAGGACGCAAGTGTGTATGGAATTTGATTGGATTTGCACACCAGGCCTTTAGGTGGTGCTGTGACAGGACTCCACCATGTCCGCGCGCATGATTCTTGTATTGTTATTACAGTTGCTAGGGCAACGTGGAGATCAGCTGCGCTTCCGTAGTCCAACGTTTTTCCTGCATTGTGTGATGTCACGTGCATGCCACGTGAGCACGGCATCAGCAGGTCTGTGGGTCCACCATCATTTCTGCGTTTTGGACCGTGCAGACGAGGGTGCAACAGCGCTGCTTCCTCAGGAATTCCACTTTGGAACGAGTCTTCAGATTTTTGCGTCTTAAACCCAGAATAAAGCCGTTGCCATGTGAACGAAAGGCACTTCAGATGAAATATACGTTTTTACCCGCAATCATCCTCGTGTAAACGGCCCCTTACACAGCAGCAACATGGAGGATTTATTCTCCGGTTTTTACCTTCAGATAAATTTACAGATTATTTTGTCCCAATATCTAAATATTTCTGCTGGTATTTTAATTGGTAGGGACTGAAGAGTTACAGTAGTATCTGAAAACCCTCGATCCGTGGATGGCATAAATCGGGAAAACCAGCTCTCCAGTAACGGGTTTAATCAGCTAAAAGTCCCCAAAGGGTTATTAACCTCAGTGGGTTTGACTCATAAGCCGAGTCTATGCTGGTGGCGGGGACAATTCGTCCGGACAACTAACTTCCTTAATTCAATAAGGTCTGCCCCTCTACAGCTGCGAGTCTCTCACGGGTGAACAACCCTTTCCCCCGGACCCCCTCATCAGCTACCTTATCTCATCGAAAGCTTATCCCCTAAACGTTTTCCGAGCACTTGTTCAGATCCGGAATATTTAACATCCAGGAAAGTACAGGATGCTGGGACATGTTAATGGGCTAAAACCAACCTGTTAGGACCATTTAAAGTTGTTAGAAATAGGCAGGAAATTACCTAGACCACTTCACTTCCCTCAATGAGGGTAGCAACCATCAAACTGTGGAAACGTGAAATAATCACTAATTATTCTTCATGCAGGTTAAATTTATTAAAGCAATTTAGCAGGGGATGACAAGGTATAAACAGCTTAAAATCATCAGAAGAACAATCAAGTAACAATTTATGAAACCCAGTATAAATGAGATAATCATCTGTCTCCAACACCTTAATCTAATTGTGGGTTCTGATTCAGTAAAACAATCAAAAATGGGATAACTAAAATTAAATCCGGTGATAAAAAGTCCAATAATCAAAGAAAATCCAACAATTCCCAAACTAATCAGAATAATCTCA
>JALJCO010004910.1:0-38616 GCA_023101725.1 Atherinomorus stipes
CAACAGTGGACATCCAGAGACGGACATCCAGACACCATGTGTGTCCAGCAAAGAAACTGGATGCGAAGAAACTGCTGGATGCTGATAACTACGGCACACATGGTCACGGTCTATGTCCAGATCTCAAAATGCCGAGTCAGGTCAAAGGAATGAGGCCATGAACGACACCGGATCACCGTAAATAGAGACGCACCGATCCAACACCTGATTGGTTATCAGCTCTGATATTAGCTGGATGGGACATTGGATGAATGAAGCCGAGTCAGTTATTTCTTCTTTGATTAATATAATAAATCAGGGTTCCTGCAGGGTCTTAAAATGTCTAAAATTCTAAACTTTTAAATTTAAGGCCTTGAAATGTCTTAAAACAGCCAGCTTTCCATCCAGGGTCTGAAATTTGATTTAGACAAGCCTTAAATGTTTTAGTCCGATTCACAAGCGTTGGCTACTTAGGATACGGTGAATAAAACTTTACCAATCATCTTCTCCTCAGACAGTCGCTGCACCAGTGTTGGTACATGATGATTAAACTATAAATCCTGTTACAACTACTTGTTTTTGTGGTTTAAACTTTTCTTACGGCAGGACATAGGCAGATATCAGTGTTGTGTTGGTCATGGTAAATACTGAAATGTTTTAGTCTTTTTTTTTAATGACTAAATTAATACAAAAAAAAAAAAGGTTTAAATTTTGGGATCATTTCAATGTTTCTGGTTCTGCATCATTTGGTCTTAAATTTAACTTGCTGAAACCTGCAAGAACCCTGTAAATGTACACTTTTACTCGTTAAACGTAAATTATAGCTATTTGTCTGGCGTGACATTCAAAATAATCAGAAAGCCACTCGGGTTAAAAGCAAAGTAAATAGATTAAATAGAAATAGATTTCATATCAACCCAAAAAGCTTTTGTATTAAATAAATTTACAAAAACTAAAACTAAGGATGTTTTTGCAATAATTTTAGTTTTTTAAAAACACAATACAGTTTCAGTTAATTAATGCTTTTTGAAAAACTGTCACTTTTATTTTCATTTCAGTTAGAGAAAATGTTTTTTTCATTTTAGTTTTCGTTTTTTCGTAAGTTTGTTAACTATAATAACCTTGCTGATGAGGTCATGTGAATGTCCAACGTGAGAATTCAAAGTTCCTGTTTATGGTCTGTCAGCTTTGTTTCTCTGCTCAGAAACAGTTGAATCAGACAGCAGCTTATCATTCTACGTAGTTCTATCATTCTACGTACCCCCATCATTCTACGTAGTTCTATCATTCTACGTAATTCTATCATTCTACGTAGTTCCGTCATTCTACGTAGTTCATTTGCTCCAATTAGAGCACACCATCACGCAAACAGCCCCCTCTCTCCTTCCACCCCCTCCGCTCTCCCCCTCCCTTGCTGAGCGATCGAGTCTGGAGTTTTCAAACAAATGGATTTAAAAGCAAACTTGTGCAGCAGCACTGAGGGAGGGGGCCCTAACCTTGTCATTACCTGTAAGTTTTATTTATTTTCTAAATGCTGTCTTGTCTGATAGAGCGTAACTCACACTGTCTGAAGTGCCCATGTTGCTAGCAGTTAGCCTTTAGCAAACTCCGACCGCAGCTTGACCTAGATTCTCCAAATAAGGTCATAGCCAAATAAGGTGTAATCAAAATGAAGTCAACTTGGTCTCCGGGTAAGCTCCATATCATCTTTGGACCAACTGTATTACTGAGGAAGGGAGATCTAGCTGCCGACGATCCCCGCTGTATAAAGTGACATTTTTTTCTTTGGAGTATTTACAAATGGACTGAAATGGTAAATGTGTGATGTAGTTATGAAGATGGGGGTTGGAATATAATGAAGAAAACCAGGGGAGCTATTGCGTAAGGAGGAGGGGATAACCAGGTGAGAGCACACTCAGATTTTACCAGAGAGGACAACGAAGCAGTCTCCAGAGCAGTAGTTTTATTCTTTATTAAAAAAAAAAAAAGAGATTAAAAAATAAAGTAAATGCTAAAAAAAACAAAGCCCACTAAAATAAATAAGATATTAAAAAAAGGAGTTTAAAACAATTAGTTAAAGTCCAAATAACGTGGGCGTTAAAAATAAAGAGCTCAGGTCAATGGGATCAGGCGGCCTCTGCAGCGGGACGGGCTTCCTTCAACCACGCACCAGGACACCCAAAACCAGAAAACACAGCTGCCAGCACAGGGTAGGTCACATCTGGGACTAGCGCCTGGCTGGCGGAGTATGGCTTCAACAGGTACTCACAAGGCGGCAGAGTTCTCCTCTGCCCCTGCGTGTGTTCAGCGTCACAATAGTCCATCGCTCGTCTCGCTCCTCCCCGGCTGGCTCCAGCTTCTCTCCTCTGGCACGTTGGGACACCTACGCGGACACAAATAGGTCGCCAGTACACATCCAATAACTGGCCTTCGCGGCTGAGCCGACTGCGTCCAGCGTTACTACGTTTCCGCACGGTACTCACACGGCAGGCAGGGTTCCTTCCCTGCCTCTGCGTGTCGGTCGCCTCGTAACACTGACAGTCCCAGCGTGCTCGTGGTCCTGGTGCGTGTGCCTCCCGCTGTGCCGTCTTGCTCTGTCTGGGCCCCTGCGCTCTCTCTGTCTCAGCGTCTCTTTTAAGGAGAGTCTCCTCTCTCCTTTCACAGGTGTGCTGATTGCATTAGTGGAGTTGTGACTTGGCAAGGGGCAACATGCAGTTAAAACCAAACAACGATAACACTGCACACAAAAAAATTACACACTAATAAAAAGTCCTTGTGCCTCATCACAAATGGACTGTACTTATATAGCGCTTTTCCAGTCATACTAACCGTTCAAAGCGCTTTACACTACATATCACATTCACCCAGTCACACACACATTCATACCCCGATTGGCACATCGGGAGGCAACTTGGGGTTCAGTGTCTTGCCCAAGGACACTTTGGCATGTAGTCTGGGGAAGCCTGGAATTGATCCCGCAACCCTCTGGTTGAAAGATGACTGCTCTTCCACCTGAGATACAGCCGCCCCAATATGCAGTAATCTCAACTACATGAACCAGCTTTTACTGCTATGATGTCATCACTCCTTTAATAAATATCCAGTACATTTATATCTGTGTTAATTGGTTGCCTTTTTGGCTGATGCCGAGCGTATCGCTCAGCCCAGGTATCGGTATCAGACCCGATCAGAAAAACTGGATGGGTGCATCTGTAGTCGTAAATCTGGACAGCATTACATTTTACCAGCTAACTGCAGCTGCACGTGGCTAAGCTTAAGCTAACGGAGACTTGCAATCCAGCAGCTGCTATGCTCGTGTGTTGATGAGTCATTGTTCTGCTTTCAGGGAAAATCATGGAATGTTTGATGTTTCCAGGTTCATACTGCAGACTGGGGTCATGCAGCAGTATTGATGATTGTCTCTGTTCTAACTGCATTCAGCTGTAGTTGTCTTTGTTTTTTCAGAGCACCAGAGTCCCTGGTGTCCTAAGAACCTTTCATTTGCTGCCAGGAATGTTGTTCCTACAATTCTGGCACCGAACACAAGACAACATGTTAAAGTCGTACCGAGATGCTGGTTTCTACGTCTCAGCTGAGCTTTCCTCCGTTTTCGCCTCCAGCGACAGCAGTGACATCACTGATGATGTCATTGGCCATGAAAGGGTCAACAGCCAATCAGAATCCACACCGTGACTCGTTAACTGGTGCTGGATCAAGGAGATGTAAAACCTGCAGGATCACAGTCCCGGTAGGACCGGACTGAGTAGCCCTGGTCCATATCTCAGTCTTCACGCTGTCCTGGTGGGATCCTGGTTCTGGCCCACCTCATAGTGGACTCTCAGATGGGGGGCAGACCAGGTCTGGCTCCAGCAGAGCATCTACAAACCATGGCAAGACCACCTCCATGCTTCCCATGTCTTTTGTTTTGGGTACACATAATAAAGCTCTGAACTCATCTGTCCACAGAAGTCCTGTTTTTGTCTCCATTGTGTCTGGAGGACATCAGCTCATCTGTCCACAGAAGTCCTGTGTCTGGAGGACATCAGCTTATCTGTCCACAGAAGTCCTGTTTCTGCTGTGTCTGGAGGACATCAGCTCATCTGTCCATAGAAGTCTTGTTTTTGTCTCTGTTGTGTCTGGAGGACATCAGCCTGACCTTCTGGTTCCCTCAGAGATCAGGCGTCTCCTCCTCATCGTGTGATCGTAGGTCCCACCCCCCCCCCCCCCCCCCCCCCCCCCCAAGCGCCCAGGGGGTCAGCACCCCCCACCCGACCCAGGGGGCCCAGCCGACTCCCAGGTGGACCGGACCCCCCATCACAGGCCAGCCCCCACCCCGACGTCCCTACCCCACACACCTGACACCAGGGCCATACCACCGCCACCACCCCCCTACACCACCACCACACTCACACACACTCCCCACACCCATACCCCCAACACCCACATATACTCCCCCCACACACATGCACCAACCCACTCCACCCTCCAACCTTACATACCCACACTCACTCCCTCCCTCCACCCCCAACACCCTCCTCCTTCTACCCCTCACACATACCCCCACCTCCCGACACCCTCAACACCCACATGCATCCCTCCCCCCACACAAATGCAAATCTGCCCCTCCCTCCAACCTTACCTAAACACACGTACTCGTCCCCACCTCACACCTCTACAACCCCACCTCCCTGTACCCCCATGCACTCCCCCCCGCACATGCTCAGCTACCCCTTCCCTCCGACCTGACACACTCACGCCCTTCTTTCTTCAACCCCTCACACCCATCCCTACCCAACACCCACAAGCACACGCCTCCAATCCCCCATCCCCCTTTCCTCCAACCACTTACCCACATCTCCTCCCTCTTCCAGCCCATATTCCTCACTCCTCCCCACCCACCCCACTACCCCCCTCCCTACACACCCTAGCACCCCCCCCCCCGCCACTCCCCAACACCCTCCCCTTCTCAACACCAACACCTGCATACACCATGCCCACCCACCGACACACACCCCTCGCGTCCCCCACACCTTATAAATTTCTTCTTTCACACTCACATTCATTTGCTCTCACACACCCACCTCACTCCTACCCCCCGCCTCTGTGCCTCCTGGGTGATAATACGGACGGAGAAGGAGCCCGGGCACACTACACCCCACCCTACCCCGGATGAAGCCAGAACAGGTACCCCCCGAGCCAGCAGCTTTTCTGATTGTAATCAGAGTGGGTTTGCTGGGGAAAGTCCGCTTCATTTGCTGGATTAAAAATAAAAAGCCTGAACTGCTGAACTGGTTTAATGGTGTCGTTTAATGTAAAAGTGAATGTGAGAATCACGTCCACAAGAATGATGTCGACATCTTCACACCAACAAATAAACTGACTGCAACGTGAACTACAGCAGTAAAAGTGAATTCATCCTCCATTAAAACTAGTCCCGGCATGTCCGTCAAACTCTCAGACGTGAGAATAAACGTGTTAAGTTGTCCATCAGCAGGTGGCGCTGCAGCTCCCGCTCATAAATAACTGCACGGTGATCCCGTCTGGACGGACTCCCCGCTACGAGTCGGGACCCGGGCTTTGTCCCTGGCACACCACGGCGACAGCGTTGTTCAGCAGGTCGTACATGTTCACCTCCACAGATCCACGCTCCCCCCCTCCTCGCAGGGCCACCAGCAGCTGCTGGCCGGCTCCTGGGAGGACGTTTGGCTCCGCCCCCTCCTCACTGCTCCTTGTCGAGTCCGCTGAGATCACCTGATTGGACAGAGAAGACAGGAAGTGATTAGATCAGATGTGATTGGCTGAAAAGGCGACTTTCTCTAACTGAAGCTCAGACCAAAGATCATCTTCAGACGTCCTTCCTGATAAACCTGGTCAGGTCTGGTGATAGGGATGGGTGCCGTTCACATTTCAACCGATACGGCACCAGCTTCTGTTACCTGTGAGTCGGTACCGGTACCAAACGGTACCAGTTTTCAGGACTTCTATGTGTGTTTATATGGCAATAACAGATTTGTCATTCTCAACATATAATTTTTAACTAACATATTAAAGCAAAATCCTTTTGTTTTTATTCTCTATGGTGTCGGAGCGTCTGGTAACAGAGGGAAGCTTAATGATGGAATAATTTCATGAGAAAAAAGATGGAATGTTGTCCGACATTAAACTGATTCTGTCGCCGTGTTTTGTGCAGGTATGATGGAGGCTGTGAGCCTCCTGCTGCAGGGATCAAGCCCAGCTTACGAACTTGGTGCAGACAGTTTTTGTCGTGCTGGTTAAAGCACCCAGCTTCTTCAGAGACGCAGACTCTGTGACAGATGGAAGTGTTGTGGCTGCTGCACTCGCGTGTGGAAACTCCGCTGTGATGAAGTTTAATAAGATGTGGGATGTGAAGGAGGAGAGACGTGACCTGCACGTCGGCCCTGAACTGGTTACTGTGCTGCTTGATGGTAAACTTAGTAAGTATTTACATCATACTGAGTTCTGAACGGCAGTTTGTGACCCCCGCTGGTTATTATCTGCCCCCCCGATTACATCTGTTCAGCCACTGAGGCGCTGACTGACTCCTCCCTCTTCTTTCTGCGGGCTGCAGACGAGTTAGGAACAGAGCTTTGAAAAGAATATTGTGTTTAATCAGCTGCTTCCTCAGATCAGACGTGTTCCCGCCGCTTGTCTTACATTCTGCATCACAAATATTGCAGCGAGCTTGATGTTCAAGAGACGTGAAGCCAGAAAAGCTTCAATCAGCTGATTGTTCTGACAGAACACGCGTGTGCAGAACTGATGTCATGTTGCGATGCCACGTTCACGTCCAGCATAGAAATCACCAACTCTTCCACTCCATTACATTAAAAGGATGCGTTTAGGTCCCGAAACATGGTACCGTTTGATTTTACGTGAATCGGTACTCAGTAGTACTGGCGGAGTTCAGTAGGTACCAATAAAAGTACTGAATTCGGTATCAATCCCTATCTGGTTGCCTGGTCCAGATGCTGGGGACGTCCCATGATGCACTGGGGCCGAGGCTGCAGAGGACGTCCCATGATGCACTGGGCTCCTCTCTGTTGTCATAGGCCCAATCCCAAACCGCCCCTACACACCACCCCTTCACTATGGAGTGTCACTCCCAGTGGAGTCCCACTGGCAGCTGTGGAGGCGCTTTGATTGGAGGTGGAGGGTGTTAACGGAAAAGGAAAGCAGACATCGCCGTGGCAACAGAAACACACCAGTGTCAAATAAATCTTTGTGGAAATACTAACTCACAATTGTGTGAAGAACAATGTTTTATTTTAAATAAATAATAATAATCATGATCCTAAACAATTAAATAAATGATAGTGATTATTACTACTACTAATAGCCTAATAATTATTATTATTACTAATTATTATCATTACTACTGTGCCAATAAGATGATTATAATCCTCTTTTCCCTTCCATGAGCACCTGTGGTTAGAGGAATACCTGCAGCGCAGCTGTCATCACTTTTCCCCCACAAAATAACCCCATTCGTGTTTTTCTGCCAGTACAGATAAACATGTATAACACGTGTTGAACTCGTGCACGTCAGTTCCTCCACTTAGTCGTTGGCACCCCCGCCGCAAAATTCCCAGTGATCGCTGACTCAGGGCTGGACAGTCCACTCGCCCTCCGTCCTACACGGTTTGGGACGGCCGTTCATATGACGAAACCTCCACGGGAACGTACAAATGGAGGGGTGGTGTGTAGGGGTCGGTTTGGGATCGGGCCATCTTCAGCAGGTCTCCCTGCTCACGGCTCTCCAATGCTGGTTGACCCTCTCACCCTAACTGGTCCAGACAGAGGGATCTCCTTCCTGGTTCTGATCCTGATCGAGGTTTTCTTCTGCTCATCATCTTCCTGACCTGGTTTTTACGACCAGACTTCTACTAAACTGGACCGATGTGGATTATATGAGGATTTGTTTTAACTGGATCAGAACTGGACTGAATCTGTGAGCAGGTAAGCAAAGCTGCTGAACTGAACCAACTTCTGTCTGCTGAAGATAAAATCTGGTGGAATCTGGACTGAACAAAGTCCAGACCGGACCGACCATCTGTTCAGTTTTTCTGCTGGCTGATGACAGACTGGTCCGTCTCCGTCAGTTCCCCTCTACAGCTTTCCTCTCAGCCTGTTCTCTGCTGCAGAAGCAGCTCAGGTCCAGTCATCTATGCTCACATACGTGTGATAAATCCTCTGGACTTGGAACCAAACCGTTATTCAGAAACCTGGAGGGTCTGGCTCTTCTGGATCTGGGATGAAACGTTAGTGTTGACAGTTTGAAAGTTCAATAAAAGCAACGATTACATAATCTGGTGTGTTTGTGGTTGATTATGAAGCAGTTCAGTGAAAGTATCTGTGATGATCAGCATGTGGGGAAACTGGTGTTTACCGTGTAAGAGGTGGAGGCCTGCTCCTCCTCCCCGCCGTCCTGCTGAGCCTCCACGTGACAGGAGAGCAGGTGTTCCTGCAGCTCCAGCTGGGAGGCGCAGATCAGGGTGCATAGCGGGCAGCTGAAGGCTTTCCCGCTCTGGCTGCAGACGTGCTCCTGCAGCTTCTCCTCGCTGTCCAGAACAGCTCTGCAGTAGAGGCAGCGAAGCTCCGACATCTCTGGAGGACAAACAGAAGATCAGAGATGGCACGTTCAACACCTATCTGCAGACGCGGCGGTGCAGACGCAGATTCGGCGGCGCAGACTCAGACACGGCGTTGCAGACGTGGCAATGCAGATGTGGCGGTGCAGATACAGACGCGGCAGTGAATACCCATCCACCAATCCATCCATCCCTCCATCCATCATCCAGACTACCTCTCTCCACAGGTGTGATGGTGCTGTCAGACTCACCTTGGTGTTCAGCAGCTTGGTGTTTGACCAAAGTCTCTGCACTGGGAAAGAACTTCATGCAGACGTCACACTGGACCAGAGTCCTGATCTGCCGGGCGTGGCTGGCAAACACATCAGGATGGTTGGTCCGGTTGTGGTACCACAGGCCTGACAGTTGCTATGGCAACATGGAGGAAGATGAAGCAGGTTGATGATGAGGAGAGATGAAGCAGCAAAGAGGTGGCGGAAGCACAGATGCTCTGGTTTTAATGTGTGTACTCTGTGTGTACTCTGTGTGTACTCTGTGTGTACTCTACGCGTGTACTATGAGCGTGCACTTTGTGTGTACTCTGTGTGTGTACTCTGAGCATGCACTCTGTGTGTACTCTCTGTGTGTGTATTTTTAGCGTGCACTCTTGTGTGTACTCTGCACGTGTACTCTGTGCGTGTACTCTGAGCGTGTACTCTGAACGTGCACTCTGTGTGTATTCTACGCGTGTACTCGGAGCGTGCACTCGGAGCGTGCACTCTGTGTGTACTCTGTGCGTGTACTCTGTGCGTGTACTCTGAGCGTGTACTCTGAGCGTGCACTCTGTGTGTACTCTGTGTGTGTACTCTACCTGGTAGGACTTGCCGCAGAGCTCGCAGCTGAAGGGCTTGCTTCCGGAGTGCATGGCCTGGTGCTTGTCCAGCAGGGCGGCGCTGGGGAACACCTTGCTGCAGGTGGAGCACTTGTGGAAGTCCTTGGGATGGAAGTCGTGCATGTGCTGCTGATGCTCCTCCAGCGAGGAGAAGCTGAGGCAACACTTCTGACAGTCGTGTGGATCTGACAGGTCTGACAGAGAGAAGGACGGCATTTCATCAGGACCCACAAACACACAAAGCCTCACTGTGTCTGCATCGCTGTGATGTCACCGTGGTGATGATGATGTATCAAGCATCACTGCCCTGCATGTTTAGATGCTTTCCAACACTCTGGACGTCCCCATCAAACTCTTTTCAGGCCTTAATCCCTGTTTCCACCAACAGGTCTGGGTCGGTTTACGTGTTTTTGCTTGTCCACAGATAAAAACTGGGACAGGTACCCTTTTAACTCGACCAGACCCATCCCACTTTTTTGGTTCCCCTCTGTAGGGGTTCTGATCTAACCGATCCGGACCAAAGAGGTGGAGCTAACACACTGCAATCCATTGATTGGTTGAAAAAATACATCACTTTGTGCATGACCCGGCATAAAAACAAAGCAGGATGATCCTTTGTTTCTGTCTCTGTGGTGCTTTGGTTCAAACCAAAGACTTAAAAATATGTCCGTAGTATCCGGTCTCATCTGAACAGAGGAAAGTGAAGCCAGTTGGGTGGTTCCCACCGTCGCCATCTTGTCGTGTCACGCGTGTGCGTGTACTAAAATGGGCAAAGCGCAGCATTGGGGAAAATGATTGACAGTAGGGATTCACGAGATGAGTTATAAAAAATTCACCACCCTCACAGTTGACATAAAGGTAAACTTGACCTATTAAACCCAAAATGTTTTGAACCAGGCTGTACACATGTTTATTTCTGCTGTAAAAAGGCTTATTTCTGCTGAAAACATGTTTATTTCTGTTGTAAACGTGCTTATTTCTGCTGTGAATATGCATATTTCTGATGTAAACAGCCTTATTTCTGCTAAAAACATGTTTATTTCTGCTGTAAACGTGTATTTTTGCTGATAACGTATTTATCTATACGTGTTTTTTTTTGTGGTGAACGTTTTTTTTTCTCTGGGAATGTTTTTTTTAAAAAAAGATTTTTCTCTCTTCTAAACATGTTTATATCTGGTGTACACATTTATTTATGCTGTAAAGGTGTTTGTTTCTGCTTTGAACATGCTTATTTTTTTTTTTTTTTTTTTTTTTACTTGTCCTGTCCAGCATCGAAGCAAGCAGAATGGAAATCTGATTGCTTTATTCTGTTGAACAGTTTTGCTTTACCAAGCGGAGCTTTATGAACATAAGGCTCCACTTGATATCATGTTTATTCATTTTATTTTTTTATTTAAACATTTGTCTATTACACCATTCCATTTCATACTGCTGGGCCTGACAAGGGAGAAATGAAAGTTAACAGAGGTAATGATAGAAAGTGAAACAGAGAGAAAGGAGTAAGGAAGAGGAAGAGAGAGAGGAGAGAAAACATGAATCCACTTACACAGTTCACTGGTACATCTGTACCGCGATCCCTAAACAACCAAGGTCTCTGTTGGAAAACAAAATCATACAAACACACACAAACACACGCAGAACTACGCAGAGAAGAGGTACAACCTAGTCATCGCAATGGGAAGTAGAGAAGAGGTACAACCTAGTCATCGCAATGGGAAGCAGTGTCACAGTGTCAACATGCATAATAAAGGGTGCTCCGTGGTGATACAGTCATGCAGATGCAACCTCGTCTCTGCAAGGAGGAGAAAGCCCGCAAGGCTCACGACCCAGGCCCCCAGCAGCCACCCAGAGGCCCAGATCCCAGCTACCCCCCCCAAAGAGCGGACATGCATCCCCCGAAGGGCGGCAAAAGGCGGCCCCAGCCGGAGCCCCCTGCAGTCTGGGGGCCCAGGCCCCAGCGGACCAAGACCAGCAGCTGCCGACCCCACCGGGCGCCGGGCGTCCCCCGGAGCGGAGACAGCGCCGGGCCCAGGGCCCAAGCGCCCAGGAGCAGCCACCCCCCCCCCCCGGACCCGGGCGGCCCAACCGAAACCCAGGAGGACCGGACCCCCCAGACGACGCCCCCCCAGGGCAGGCCAGCCCCCACCCCAACGTCCCTGCCCCACACACCTGACACCAGGGCGCCACCACCTCTACCACCCCCTACCCCGCCACCACGCTCACACACACACTCCCCACACACCTACCCCAACACTAGGGCTGAAAGATATACCGTCACCGCCCCCGCATCGAGACACGGGCACCCAAGACATCAATACCGCAAGAGCAACCACATACAAGATACAGATCCCCCTGCGCCCGCCCCGCACAAAAAGCCCCGGAAGCCACAAACAAAACCGCACCCCCCACCAAAGCGCCCGGCCCCCAACCAACCCGCAGCCACACCGCACCACACCGACACCAAGATGCCCGGCACGAACACCGAGATACGAACCTCCGCCCACACCGCCCAGCCCTACCCAACACCTCCGTGTACCCCCCACACACACACATACACCCACCCACCCGCTCTCCGACCTTACATACCCACACTCACTCCTCCCTCCACCCCCAACACTCTCCCTCCCTCTACCGTCCACACCTACCCCCACCTCCTCATACCCTCTAACACACACATGCACTCCCCCCACATAGCTGCACCAACCCCTCCCTACCCCCCCCACACATACGCCCCCACCTCCCTATACCCCCAATACCCCATACAGTCCCCCCTTACATGTCCAGCCCCGCCCATCCCTCTGACCTATCACACTCCCGCCCTTCCTTCCTTCAGCCCCTCATGACCATCCCTACTAGACACTCACGAGCATGCCACTCCTTCCTCCATCCCCCCTTTCCTCCAACCACTTACCCACATCTCCTCCCTCTTCCAGCCCAAGTTCCTCCCTCCCACATTTCCTCTTTCACACTCTCATTCATTATTCTTACATACCCACCTCTCTTGCCCATGCCCTCGTGCCTCCTGAGTGGTAGCTCGGGCCGGGGAAGGAGCCGTGAGCTCCAAGCCCCCAACACGTCCCCCCCCCACCACCACCCCCATCCCCCACCCCCGGACGCAGCAGGCCAGGCATCCCCCAGGCCAGCAGATCCCCCGCAATGCAGCCAGCCTTAACCACTGGCGCGTGAAGCAGCCACTGTCCCCCCTCCCCCCAGTAGCGCCCGGGAGACCGGGGTATGAAAGGACCCTGCCCCCCCCCCCCACCCCCCGCTCATGACTGTGTGTGTAAGATGTGTGTTGTTTGCAGTTAAAACTAAGGGGCAGTGCCAAGTCATGCCGGGAGTGGGGTCGCGTAGGGGGCATGACCCCCCAACCGGCCCCTCCCTCCTTCCACACACTATATGGCCCGCCCCTCAGAAGTGGTTGTGAGCTGTTGTTATTTTATGTGTTTAGGTGTCTAAGTGTGGTTAAAACTGGGGAGCAGGCTGTCTCTAGACGTGGCAAGCAAAGGCACTTTTGGTGCCCTCCCTCACCACGCCCGCTTGACACGCACCCTCCCCAAAACCCTACGTGTGTGTGTGTGAGGTAGAGCAGGGGGGGGGGGGGGAGGTCTTGGGAAAGGAGACCAGGGGGGTATATGAATTCCCCCCTGGAAGAAGAGCCGTTACCGGCATTAGGTACCCCTGCCTCCCGGGATCCCCCCAGGGCAGAAGGGGCAGGCATGGCCGCCCCCACGGCCCGGCGTCTGGCGTTCACCACAGAGGGGCCAGCCTCGGCCCCTGGGGGCGCTCGACCATGCCAGGCCAGGGAGGGGGGAAAAGGGACGGGAGCGGAAAGGGTCGGCGGAGGGGCCAGAGTCACCGGCCCAACATCCCCAGGCCTCGCAAACCCCCCAAGAGGCACGCAGAGCTGCTATTTTTTTTTTTTTTTTTTTTTCCCCCCTTTCCTCCCCCACTCTATTGTATCACCCCTAAACCCTACTTCAAACAACCAACGACTTTACCCCCGTCAACACTCCCTCATCCCATCCTCCTCCCACCCCTCCTGTATAGCCAGTTAGTCCCCGCACATCCGCCCCCCCAGTGTCCATGCCCCCCCCTCCAAACCCAAGCCTGCACCCCCACCCAGGCCGCGCCAGAGCCACCACCCACCCACCCACCCACCCACACACACCCCCCACCCACCCAGCGCCCCGCATCCGATCCCCCCCACAGAACCATCCCCGCTCCCCACCCAAGCCCCCCCAACCCGACACACACAAACCCCACCAATGCACCACCACCCCCACACCCAAACACCCATCATCCATGCACCCCCACCCACCCACCCATCTCCACACACCCCCACAGGCAGCCACACACACACACAACCGCATTCACGCCCCCCTCCAGTCACACACCCACCCACACATACCAAGGACGGGGACCACGGGGCCACCAGCCCCCCCCCACGCCACAAGTCCACCGCCCCCAGCCCCCGGACCACGCGAGACCAACCCGCACGAGACCACCAGTGCAGGCCAGCCCCAACCGACACAGCGGCCGGGCGGGACAGGCACCCGGCGTGGAAAAGACCCGGCCACCCCGCAACCCCCCACCTCCACACACTAGAGCTGAACGATATGGACCAAACCCCACACCCCGACAGCCACGCCAGACACCCCAACATCGATACGACACAACACGACCACGGGTCCGCCGAAAACCAAGCACCCCGGCGGAAAGCGCAGCTCCGTCCGCGACCCCCAGAGCCCCACACGCAGGACAAGCACAGGGGAAATCCACACCCCCACATAGCCGCTCCCGCGACACCAACATCCCGGATGCCCACATCCCGACACAGACACGACAACGATACATCCCCCCAGCCCCACCACACACACACCCCCACCAGCACACACACCCGCACGCACACAGCAGAGGCGCCCCGGCCCCCGGCGCAGTGACTAGACGTCACCAGGTCGTGAGGACCGGCCAAATCCAGAGGAGGCACGTCCCGCCGGCCCGCCCCCCCCCAGCGCCAAGCCGGGTCCCCCCGGCCCCGGAGGCAGGGGCCACCCCGGAGCACCGGGGCCCAGGACCCCCCGCCCCCCCCGCCCCGGGACGACCCCGGCCACCCGGCGCCAGCCGACAGCCACCGGCCAGGGCCCCACCAGCGACCCGCCCACCGCCGCAGAGCAGCCCCAACCGCTGACCCCCATGCCCCCCATCGGGCTGGATACAGCCCCGCCCCAGCGGCGAGGCAGCCCAGACCCCCCCCCCAAGTCAACCGCCAGGGATCCATAGCCATCAAGCACTCGCCGGCACCCAACCCCCACATCGCCGAGGCGGCTCTCCTACACCAACGTTAAGTGATGGAGCTAATCACAGGGGACCAGAGGGAGTGGAATTCATCTAACTGGTTCTTAGAGGAGGCAGACATCGTCTCAATACTGATATGGTCTACTAAGAAATTCCTAAACTGGCTAATGCTCAGATTATTTTTGGATTTCCAGTTTACCAAGATAGTTTTCTTTGCAATACATAATACAGTAAGTATCATATGTGCATAGTTGGTTACCGTGTTGATCTCATCCAAGTCCCCCAGTAAACACAGTGCGGGGCTTGCAGGAAAGTTACACCTGAGCCACGTTGACAGGTCATCACATACCTGAAGCCAAAACCTCTGGACAGGTGGACAAGACCACAAGGCGTGAAGATAATTGTCTGTTGTATTCTCATTGCAGTGCAAACAAATATTTGAAGGTGACAGACCCATCTTGAACATCCTCTGTCCTGTGTAATGTACTCTGTGTAAAACCTTGAATTGTATCAACTGCATATTTGAGTTTTTAGTCATTAGGAACGTGTTTAAACATATCTGTGTCCATGTGTTTTGGTTAAGGGTTCTGGACAAGTCAGCCTCCCACTTCGAAGTTGGAAGGGAAATTGAATCATCCAGTTTTAATAATAATCTATATATTTTCGACAGTAGTTTGGGGATAGAGAGATTCAGGAATTCTGCTACCCTGACCGGAGTCTGCAGGATCAGTTGGTTAGAGGTATATTTTTTGCTTAATATAGATTTAAGTTGATGGTATTCTAAGAATTTAGTACTACTGATCCCGTATTGTAAGGTAAGTGTATTAAATGACAGGAATTTTCCATTTTCAATGATATGTTGTAATTGTTTAACTCCTTTATCCTTCCAATGCACAAAATTAATCATTTTCTTGTTTTGTAAAATATCCAGGTTATTCCAGATGGGTGTGAGTTTACATGGAATAATAGAAGACTCGGTTAATTTCAGGAATTCCCACCATGCTTTCAGAGTAGAGCAGATGTTGATACTTTTAAAGCATTTATGAGATCTGACTGCTGAACTGATGAACGGCAAATCAGAGACATCCAGATCCTCACATAATGCTTGTTCTGTGTCTAGCCACGGTTCATCTAGATGGGTAGGTTTCAGCCATTTGGAAATAAATTGTAGCTTATTTGCTAGGAAATAATAATTGAAATTGGGTGAGTCTAACCCTCCCCGGTCTTTTACCTGTTGTAAGGTTTTTAAACTGATACGTGATGGCTTGTTTTTCCAAAGAAATTTGGAAATGTGAGAGTCCAGTGACTTAAACCAACTAGAGGAAGGTTTGGTGGGTATCATTGAGAACAAGTAGTTAATTTTCGGTAGAACCATCATTTTGATGGTAGCAACTCTCCCCATGAGTGATATGGGTAAGTGCTTCCATCGCGTGAGATCTTCCTCTATTGACTTTAATAGCTGGACATAATTTAACTTTATTAACTCTGAAAGTTGTGGAGAAATATTTATTCCTAAATATCTGATATTACCAGACTGTATTGTGGTGTTAGGGATGTTTTGTAAAGTACAATTAACAGATAAAGCTGTAGTCTTGGTCCAGTTAATAGAGTACTCAGATATCATTGAGAATTTATTGATCAATGTGATTGTCTGGGAGAGAGATGTTGATGAGTTCTGGAGGAAAAGCAGTACGTCGTCTGCATAAAGACTTATTTTATGTTCTAGATTTTTGCCGGGATCCCTTTAATATCTCTGTCCTGTCTTATAGCGGCTGCTAGTGGTTCAATGAAAATGGCAAAAAGTGAAGGGGAGAGCGGGCAGCCCTGCCTGGTGCCTCGCTGTAAACAGAAACTTGGAGAAGTTTGGTCATTGGTCCTCACACATGCATTAGGGTTGTTATAAAGTATTTTTATCCAGTCTATGAAATAAGGACCAAAACCAAATTTATTTAATGTTGCAAACAGGAATTTCCAGTTAACACGATCGAAGGCTTTTTCTGCATCTAACGAGATGATAGTAGATTCCAGATTATGAATGGTAGCATAGTCTATTAGATTAATCAGCCTGCGTGTGTTAGTAGAAGAATGTCGACCTTTAATAAAACCAGTTTGATCAGGATGTATTATCAGAGGAGTTATTTTTTCTATCCTTTTAGCGAGTGCTTTGCTGATTATCTTAAGATCTACATTTATTAATGAGATTGGCCGATAACTAGCTGGAAGTGTCGGGTCTTTACCTGGTTTTAATAATACGGTGATATTTGCTGAATTCATATTTGGTGGTATTTTCTGTTTCTCTTTATTTCTAGTATCATTCTATAAAAAGTGGGAGCCAGAATTGTCCAGAACTCTTTGTAAAATTCGACCGGATACCCATCTGGGCCTGGGGCTTTATTATTGGGCATATGTTGCAGAGCGTCATGTAATTCACTTATTGAGAGGGGTGAATCTAAAACCGTAATATTTTCTTGTTGTAGTTTTGGAAGAATGATACTATTAAGAAATTGATTAATATCATCATCTGTGGGGTTTATTTGTGATTTATATAGTGTTCTGTAGAAGTTTCTAAAAATGTTATTTATCTGGTCAGGATCATGGCTGATACTTCCTTCTGAGTCTTTAACGGAGGAGATTGTTGCTTTTTCCTTATTTATTTTTAACTGATTAGTTAGAAGCTTGCCAGACTTGTTACCATGGTCGAAGTTTTCTAGAGGAAGTCTTTGAACTAAGAATTGTGTTTTTTGGTCTATTATTTTGTTTAACTGAGGTTGGATTTCCTTATATCATTCAGCATGTGTTCCCTCCGGAGAGACCTGGTAGGCGTCTTCTAGTGATTTAATTCTAACTTCTAATTCTGAAATTCTTGCAGCTTCCTTTTTTTTTATGGGAAGAGAAGGAAATTATTTTTCCCTCGCATTACTGCTTTACCTGCTTCCCAAAGGACACATGCTGGAGTTTCTGGTACATCGTTGTTCTCTAGATAAATGGACCATTCTCTTTTAAAATAGCTGATAAACTCAGGATCTTTCAGTAATGATGCATTAAATCTCCAACTCCTAGTTGCTGGTTTAATAGTTTTATTTCTCAGAGTTAATGATACTGGTGCGTGATCACTGATGGTTATTGGGTGGATTTCTATTTCTGAGATTTCACTCATCAGTGAGCTGCTGGTTAAGAAGTAATCTAATCTAGAGTAGGAATGATGAACTGAGGAGAAGAAGGTATATTGTCTCGTGGTGGGGTGATGAGATCGCCATGCATCACAAAGGCCGAAATCCTTCATGTACTGCTTAACGATATCCGATGAATGCCATATTTTGTTATGTCCTGCTGTACTGAGCCTGTCCATACCTGGATCACATACCATGTTGAAGTCTCCGCCCAATAATACCGCCCTATCAGAGTAGTTATGCAAAGCAGAGAAAAATGAGTCAAAGAATAATGGATCATCTACGTTTGGTCCATATATATTTGCAATGCATACCTTAAGATTCTGAACAGTTAATGTGACTATTATAAATCTGCCTTCTGGATCTCTGATTACATCATCAATGTCAAATTTTAACCTGCTATTAATCAGAATTGCTACACCTCTCTGTCTAGAATTATAACCAGCTGAATACACGTGTGGAAACTGTCTTGTCTGAAGGAGATCGACTGAGGAGTTTGATAAATGTGTTTCCTGAAGTAAGACAATGTCTGCCTGAAGATCTTTTAGCCGGTTGAAAATTTTTAATCTCTTATCCCCCTGTACGAGCTCCGCGCACATTCCAGGTGACTATTTTCATTCAACCAACGCTGAAATAAGTGTTACATGCATATTAATAAAGCCGTGCATCTGTGTGCGTATTTCTGCCGTAAGTATGAATAGTAAGCTGCAGGCTAGACGAGTCTGTCTGTGTGTGCATCGCGCTGTTTCTTCCTGCAGTGTGTGTGTGCGTGCACCTGCATGTGTGCCTCGCGCTGCGTGTGCTGGAGTTTCTACACCCGTAGTGTTCACGTTTGTAAAGTCGCGAGTGAAATGACAGTTCACTGTGTGGGAGTAAGAAAAAAAAGAGAGGGGAGGAAAGTAGTGAAAAGTGAAACAAGGAAAAGTGACGAAAAACCAGAGGTTTAACAAGTGCATCCGTGTTGTGAGCCGTGAAGTGGAAACGGTAGTGAGATTAGTAATTATGATCATAACAGATAATAATTCATCTAATCAGAGTTAGGAGGATATGAAACTGAACTGTACCTGACATCAGAAGAGCCACGGGGTGATGTTTGAGTCCCGATAAAGCTGTCCGTTAATAAATAATTTATCCACCGCGATGACAGCTCGGGATCCCTCCGTAATGGCTTTTTTCCTGATAGGAAACAGGACTTTACGCCGGTCCAGGATTTCTTTGGGATACTGGTCGCTTACTCCAAAGTTGGTCCCTTTCAGCTCGCGGCCCTGCTTCTTTACTTGCTCTTTTTGTTTAAAGTGAACAAACTTAGCAACAATCGGTCTTGGTCTGCGTGAATCCGGCATTTTACTTCCCATGCGGTGGACGCGATGAAAGCCGATACCATTGACTGTATCGGAGGGGAGTTTTAGTTGTTTATGGATGAAGGTTTTTATTAGGCTCGTTCGACTTTGGCTATCTGCAGCGCAACTCGGCTGGAAGTGAGGGATTGTGGTCCTGGAATGTTGCATGCTGGTTAGAAACTTTGTCCGACTTCAGACTGCGCCTGCACTGCACCGGAAAACGTGACCAGACCACATGATCATCAAACATCGCGGGAGCCGTCCGTCTGCAGTCGGAGCGTGCAGTTACTCCTCAGCAACTGCAGCTTTTGGACCTGCCTCCACCGCCGCCGGAACCTGGTTCTGATTGGTTTCACCTCTCACTGACGCAAGCTCTGATTGTTGGACGGGACTGTCCCCCAGTAATAAATCCATTTAGGTGTTTTAAACAGGCTACAAAATCAGCCTTGGTGTTTCATACTGTAGTTAGGCTGATGTTCACAAACCTGGACAGGCTGATATCTGGACAGGCTGATATCTGACTGCTGCAACAGAGGAACACAAACGTGTTGCAGCCACAAGTTATTCTACTCAGATAAATATAAAGCTTAACTAAGTTATACCAAAACTTTCACAAATCCTCTTCATAATTTGGATTTGATGGACTTATTGGTGTGTATCCACCTTTCCACATGCTCCCCCTTATGTTATCCATGAGTATGCTACCCAAATCCTTAATAAAAATAAAATAAAAAATATATAATATATAATATTTATTTCCAGCCCCATCTAGAAAAATAAGTTTCTATTTCTTTATTGGTTTTAAATTTATTCTTCAAGGCAAAGCATTTATGGTTTTTATATTTGAGCCAGGACATTTACCAGATTACTGTCCTCTATGTTTCACCTTAACAGGTAAACAACATTCTGTCTACTACAGTCCAGTGCAAGTTCATGTAATCAGCGTCAACAACACGCTGTTTCATTACTCTGAAATCAGACTTGATCACATCTGCACAGCGTTCAGTAACTTTGAGCTCAATAAAGGCAAATGCCGCGAGATCCTCCGTTATTGCAGTCTTCACGTTGGCGAACTTGTCCAGCTGAGATGCGCTGCGTTTATGATCCGCCCCCGAGACTCACTCAGCTCTCGTCTGACCATGGAGTCAGACGGTAGACAGACGCAGTCAATCCGAACGAGCCTATTGTTTCCTCGGGGTTTTCGTCTGCCTGCTCTGGGATCCCTGCAAATACCAGATTATCTCTCATGCTCCGAGCCTGCAGATCGATTACTGATTCCCTCATCTTTTTATTTTCTCCTGACAGCCGGTTTATTCCCTCAGTGAGGGACTTAACCGTGTCTTGTAGGTCGGCGTTTGCGGCCGCTAGTGTTTCCACCTGTTTCTGGCTGAACTCCAATGATTCCCGGAGCGCCTGGAATTCTTTATGGAGAACCTCCACCAGGTTCAAACGGGCGTCAAAGCTGTCTACTTTCCTCTCTATGGAGAGAAGGATGTCCACCGAGTTTTCTAATGAAGACATCGCACTAGAGGAATCTCCTACCCGAGCTCTCTTGACTTTTTTTTTTCCTCTCCGGAGTAGACGCTGACTTCGGTTTTTTTAAACCTTTTTTCATGGCCTGCTGCTCATGGTACAGAAGATCAATGTAATCCGCCGGGCTGATCGAATCTTCCCCGCTTCCCTCCAGGTTGTACCCTTCACTATACTGATTTTTTTAATGATCTGTTTTAATGATTATTTATTATATTGGCAAATATTAATAAGTTCAAGTTGAAGCGCTAAATTTCTTAACTCGCCTGGTTTGAATCGCCTACCGTCCCACAGATACTGCGTCACTACAGCGTCATCCCGTCGTTTCTGTCTCTGTGGTGCTTTGGTTCAAACCAAAGACTTAAAAATATGTCCGTAGTATCCGGTCTCATCTGAACAGAGGAAAGTGAAGCTAGTTGGGTGGTTCCCACCGTCGCCATCTTGTCGTGTCACGCGTGTGCGTGTACTAAAATGGGCAAAGCGCAGCATTGGGGAAAATGATTGACAGTAGGGATTCACGAGATGAGTTATAAAAAAATTCACCACCCTCACAGTTGACATAAAGGTAAACTTGACCTATTAAACCCAAAATGTTTTGAACCAGGCTGTACACATGTTTATTTCTGCTGTAAAAAGGCTTATTTCTGCTGAAAACATGTTTATTTCTGTTGTAAACGTGCTTATTTCTGCTGTGAATATGCATATTTCTGATGTAAACAGCCTTATTTCTGCTAAAAACATGTTTATTTCTGCTGTAAACGTGTATTTTTGCTGATAACGTATTTATCTATACGTGTTTATTTTTGCTGTGAACGTGTTTTTCTACTGTGAATGTGTTTTTGCTAAAAACATGTTTATCTCTTCTGTTAACATGTTTATATCTGGTGTACACATTTATTTATGCTGTAAAGGTGTTTGTTTCTGCTTTGAACATGCTTATTTCTACTGTAAACGTGAAAATTCTTAGCTAAAGACATGTTTATCTCTGCTGTAAATGTATTTATTTCTAGTGTAAACATGCTTATCTCTGCTGTAAACTCATTATTTCTACTGAAGACATGTTTATTTTTGCTGAAAATATGTTTATCTCTGCTGTAAACGTGTTTATTTCTGCTGTAAACATGCTTATTTCGGCTTTAAAAAGGCTTATTTCTGCTGAAAACATGTTTATGTCTGCTGTAAACGGGCTTATTTCTGCTGAAAACATGTTTACTTTTGCTGAAACCATTTGTATCTCTGCTGTAAACTTGTTTATTTCTGCTGTAAACATGCTTATTTCTGCTGTAAAAAGGCTTACTTCTGCTAGAAACATGCTTATTTCTGCTGAATACGTTTATTTCTGCTGTGACATGTTTATTTCTGCTGTAAACGTGCTTATTTCTGCTGTAAACATGTTTATCTATGCTGTAAACGTGTATTCCTGCTGTGAATATGCATATTTCTGCTGTAAAAAGCCTTATTTCTGCTAAAAACATGTTTTTTTTGTTCATTTGTGCTGTTAACATGTTCATTTTTGCTGTTAACGGTATTTTTGCTGATAACGTATTTATCTATACGTGTTTATTTTAGCTGTGAATGTGTTTATTTCTACTGTGAATGTGTTTTTGCTGAAAACATGTTTATCTCTGCTGTAAACATGTTTATTTCTGGTGTATGTTGATTATGCTGTGAAGGTGTTTGTTTCTGCTTTGCACATGCTTATTTCTGCTGTAAACGTGTTTATTTCTGCTTTAAACAGGCTTATTTCTGCTGACATGTTTATGTCTGCTGTAAACGTGTTTATTTTTGCTGAAACCATGTGTTTCTCTGCTGTAAACTTGTTTTTTTTCTGCTTTGAACGTGTTCATTTCTGCTGTAAACAGTCTTATGTCTGCTGTGAACATGTTTATTTCTGGTGTTAACAAGCTTGTTTCTGCTGTAAACATGTTTATCTCTGCTGTAAACTCGTTATTTCTGGTGTAAACATGTTTATTTCTGCTGAAAAGTGTTTATTTTTGCTGAAAACATCTATCTCTGCTGTAAATGTGTTTATTTCTGCTGTGAACATGCTTTCTGCTGAAAACATGTTTTATTTCTGCTGTAAACACGTTTATTTCTGCAGTGAACATGCTTATTTCTGCTTTAAACAGGCTTATTTCTGCTGAAAACATGTTTATGTCTACTGTAAACATGCTTATTTTTGCTGTAAACAGGCTTATTTCTGCTGTAAACTTGTTTATTTCCGCTGAAAAGTGTTTATTTATGCTGAAAACAGTTTTTTTTTTCTTTTCTTTCTTTTCTAACATGTCCTGTCCAGCATCATAGCAAGCAGAATGGAAATCTGATTGCTTTATTGTGTTGAACAGTTTTGCTTTGCCAAGGGGAGCTTTATGAACATAAGGCTCCCCTTGATATCCTGTTTATTCATTTTATTTCTTTGATTAAACATTTCTTTATAACAGCATTCCAAACCATACTGCTGGGCCTGACAAGGAGAAATGAAAGTTAACAGAGGTAATGATAGAAAGTAAAACAGAGAGAAAGGAGTAAGGAAGGGGAAGAGAGAGAGGAGAGAAAACATGAATCCACTTACACAGTTCACTGGTGCATCTGTACAGAAATCCCTAAACAACATTCCAAGGTCTCTGTTGGAAAACAAAACAAGCAATCCCCTACAGGAGGACCTGCAGGTGGCTTAAATATCCTCAGATCATACAAACACACGCAGAACTACGTAGAGAAGAGGTACAACCTAGTCAGAGCAATGGGAAGTAGAGAAGAGGTACAACCTAGTCATCGCAATGGGAAGTAGAGAAGAGGTACAACCTAGTCATCGCAATGGGAAGTAGAGAAGAGGTACAACCTAGCCCTCGCAATAGAAAACAGTGTCACAGTATCAACATGCATAATAAAGGGTCTCCGTGGTGATACAGTCATGCAGATGCAGCCTCGTCTCTGCAAGGAGGAGGAAGCCCGCAAAGCCCCAACCCAGGCCCCTAGAGGCCCAGATCCGAGCCGCCCCCCCAAAGGAACGGACATGCATCCCCCAGAGGGAGGCAAAAGGCGGCCCCAGCCGGAGCCCCCGCGGTCTGGGGGCCCAGGCCCCAGTGGACCAAGACCAGCAGGTACCAACCCCACCGGGCGCCGGGCGCCCCCGGGGCAGGGACAGTGCCGGGCCCAAGCGCCCAGGAGCAGCCCCCCCCCCGACCCAGGCGGCCCAACCGAAACCCAGGAGGACCGAATCCCCCAGACGACCCCCACCCCGACATCCCTTCCCCACACGCCTGACACCAGGGCGCCACCACTACTACCACCCCCCCCACACACACACACTCCCCACACCCATACCCTCAACACCCACATATACTCCCCCCCACACACATGCACCCACCCACTCTCCGACCTTACATACCCACACTCACTCCTCCCTCCACCCCCCCAACACTCTCCTCGCTCTACCCTCCACACATACCCCCACCTCCTGATGCCCTCTAACACCCACATGCACTCCCCCCACACACCTGCACCGACTCCCTCCCTCCACTCCACACATACGCCCCCACCTCCCTATACCCCGAATACCCCTATACACTCCCACCCTTACATGTCCAGCCCCACCCTTCCCTCTGACCTGTCACACTCCCACCCTTCTTTCTTCAGCCCCTCATGGCCATCCCCTACCAGACACTCACAAGCATACACCTCCCTCCCCCGTCCCCCTTTAAACCACATCATTTAGTAGATTTTTATAGCTTAAACAGTCCTACATCGCATTTCCTGCAAGCACGCCGATGCACGTTCATGAAACTACAGAAGCTGTGGAAGACGAGATCGCGCGTTCTCTGTTTTTTCTTTCTTTGTTTTAAATCAATATCAACCCCTCTTGGACCCTCTTGTGTTTGTCCCGGTTTGTCTGCAGCTCTGTCGCTCTTAGCACAATGTAAACAGCGAATTTCTTCTTCTATGCTTGCATTATCAGCAGAGTAGGCTCTGAACACCTTGACTTCCATAGTTTCATGAACATGCATATGCACGCTTCGCGAAAGTAAGATGTAGTACTGTTTAGGCTCTAAAAATGTACGAAATGATGTTCCAGTAAATTCTGGACGCTACCCACTCAGGACACTTGGATTACATTGGACGAGCAGTATGGAGGAATATTGACAAGTTTTTGTGGACTTTTATGGACCTTTTTGGCTCGGACCCGGCGAACTTCATTATATGAAAGTTGGGGGGAAACGAGAAGCCTTCCTGATCGCCGGCTGCATTTGAGATATTTCTGACACGTCTTTCTGTGAGTGAACTATTCCTTTAAGGACCAAGACTGCAGGAAAAGTTGAGTAGCTTTCCTCATAATGAGTCCAGCATCTCTGGGAGTTTTGATTGGAAATAAATCTTCAGTGATGCTGACGTGCTGCTGCTCATCACCTGACCTGATGAAACAACGTCAGAAATGTTTCTGACGACCAGCTGCAGGATCACGTCTAAGCCGTGCTTCCGGTTCTGTTGGAGCAAAGGTTAAATGTCCGCGGTCTGCAGCAGCAGGAGGTGCGCAGGTGTGCGTCTGCTTACTGTGGAACGTGTGCAGGTGCACGGTGAGTCCGCTGGCCTGGCTGTAGCCCTTCCCACATTCACGACACACATAAGGCCGGTCTCCAGTGTGAGTCCGGACGTGGCGCGTCAGCTCGATGGACTGGGCGAACACCGCCTTACAGTACTGACACACATACATCTTCCCTGGAAAGACAGAGGAACCGAGTCAGGTCAAAGCTGACCCTTTACATGTCCTAGTATCTTCCAGGTGAGTTTACTCTGACGCAGTAACGAGGTTACTATAGTTAACTAAAACTAAACATTTCCCCCACAATAAAAAGTAATTAAAACTAACAAACCTGCTCAAAAGAACTAACTAAAGCTAGCCGAACTAACAACTAACAAAAGAAAAAGTCAAAACTAAATTAAAACTGGAACTAATTAAAAACACAAAACTACTTTAACCTTGTACAGTAACACGTTTTAGTTCTGATATTTCTGCATTAATCTCACATGTCTCAGCTTCCTGAGACCAGGATTAAAGGAACAACCTGCGTGTAATTGTGTAGTACCCTCAGAGTGCTTCTTCTTTGTGTGGTACTGTGAGCGTGTACTCTGCGTGTAATCGTGTGTAGTACCCTCAGAGTGCTTCTTCTTGGTGTGGTACTGTGAGCGTGTACTCTGCGTGTAATCGTGTAGTACCCTCAGAGTGCTTCTTCTTGGTGTGGTACTGTGAGCGTGTACTCTGCGTGTAATCGTGTAGTACCCTCAGAGTGCTTCATCTTGGTGTGGTACTGTGAGTGTGTACTCTGCGTGTAATCGTGTAGTACCCTCAGAGTGCTTCTTCTTGGTGTGGTACTGTGAGTGTGTACTCTGTGTGTAATCGTGTAGTACCCTCAGAGTGCTTCTTCTTGGTGTGGTACTGTGAGCGTGTACTCTGCGTGTAATCGTGTAGTACCCTCAGAGTGCTTCTTCTTGGTGTGGTACTGTGAGCGTGTACTCTGCGTGTAATCGTGTAGTACCCTCAGAGTGCTTCTTCTTGGTGTGGTACTGTGAGCGTGTACTCTGCGTGTAATCGTGTAGTACCCTCAGAGTGCTTCTTCTTGGTGTGGTACTGTGAGCGTGTACTCTGCGTGTAATCGTGTAGTACCCTCAGAGTGCTTCTTCTTGGTGTGGTACTGTGAGCGTGTACTCTGTGTGTAATCGTGTAGTACCCTCAGAGTGCTTCTTCTTGGTGTGGTACTGTGAGTGTGTACTCTGCGTGTAATCGTGTAGTACCCTCAGAGTGCTTCTTATTGGTGTGGTACTGTGAGTGTGTACTCTGCGTGTAATCGTGTAGTACCCTCAGAGTGCTTCTTCTTGGTGTGGTACTGTGAGCGTGTACTCTGCGTGTAATCGTGTAGTACCCTCATAGTGCTTCTTCTTGGTGTGGTACTGTGAGCGTGTACTCTGCGTGTAATCGTGTAGTACCCTCAGAGTGCTTCTTCTTGGTGTGGTACTGTGAGCGTGTACTCTGTGTGTAATAGTGTAGTACCCTCAGAGTGCTTCTTCTTGGTGTGGTACTGTGAGCGTGTACTCTGCGTGTAATCGTGTAGTACCCTCAGAGTGCTTCTTCTTGGTGTGGTACTGTGAGCGTGTACTCTGCGTGTAATCGTGTAGTACCCTCAGAGTGCTTCTTCTTGGTGTGGTACTGTGAGTGTGTACTCTGTGTGTAATCGTGTAGTACCCTCAGAGTGCTTCTTCTTGGTGTGGTACTGTGAGTGTGTACTCTGCGTGTAATCGTGTAGTACCCTCAGAGTGCTTCTTCTTGGTGTGGTACTGTGGGCGTGTACTCTGCGTGTAATCGTGTAGTACCCTCAGAGTGCTTCTTCTTGGTGTGGTACTGTGAGTGTGTACTCTGCGTGTATTCGTGTAGTACCCTCAGAGTGCTTCTTCTTGGTGTGGTACTGTGAGCGTGTACTCTGCGTGTAATCGTGTAGTACCCTCAGAGTGCTTCTTCTTGGTGTGGTACTGTGAGCGTGTACTCTGCGTGTAATCGTGTAGTACCCTCAGAGTGCTTCTTCTTGGTGTGGTACTGTGAGTGTGTACTCTGCGTGTAATCGTGTAGTACCCTCAGAGTGCTTCTTCTTGGTGTGGTACTGTGAGTGTGTACTCTGCGTGTAATCGTGTAGTACCCTCAGAGTGCTTCTTCTTGGTGTGGTACTGTGAGTGTGTACTCTGCGTGTAATCGTGTAGTACCCTCAGAGTGCTTCTTCTTGGTGTGGTACTGTGAGCGTGTACTCTGCGTGTAATCGTGTAGTACCCTCAGAGTGCTTCTTCTTGGTGTGGTACTGTGAGCGTGTACTCTGCGTGTAATCGTGTAGTACCCTCAGAGTGCTTCTTCTTGGTGTGGTACTGTGAGCGTGTACTCTGCGTGTAATCGTGTAGTACCCTCAGAGTGCTTCTTCTTGGTGTGGTACTGTGAGCGTGTACTCTGCGTGTAATCGTGTAGTACCCTCAGAGTGCTTCTTCTTGGTGTGGTACTGTGAGCGTGTACTCTGCGTGTAATCGTGTAGTACCCTCAGAGTGCTTCTTCTTGGTGTGGTACTGTGAGCGTGTACTCTGCGTGTAATCGTGTAGTACCCTCAGAGTGCTTCTTCTTGGTGTGGTACTGTGAGCGTGTACTCTGCGTGTAATCGTGTAGTACCCTCAGAGTGCTTCTTCTTGGTGTGGTACTGTGAGCGTGTACTCTGCGTGTAATCGTGTAGTACCCTCAGAGTGCTTCTTCTTGGTGTGGTACTGTGAGCGTGTACTCTGCGTGTAATCGTGTAGTACCCTCAGAGTGCTTCTTCTTGGTGTGGTACTGTGAGCGTGTACTCTGCGTGTAATCGTGTAGTATCCTCAGAGTGCTTCTTCTTGGTGTGGTACTGTGAGCGTGTACTCTGCGTGTAATCGTGTAGTACCCTCAGAGTGCTTCTTCTTGGTGTGGTACTGTGAGCGTGTACTCTGCGTGTAATCGTGTAGTACCCTCAGAGTGCTTCTTCTTGGTGTGGTACTGTGAGCGTGTACTCTGCGTGTAATCGTGTAGTACCCTCAGAGTGCTTCTTCTTGGTGTGGTACTGTGAGCGTGTACTCTGCGTGTAATCGTGTAGTACCCTCAGAGTGCTTCTTCTTGGTGTGGTACTGTGAGCGTGTACTCTGCGTGTAATCGTGTAGTACCCTCAGAGTGCTTCTTCTTGGTGTGGTACTGTGAGCGTGTACTCTGCGTGTAATCGTGTAGTACCCTCAGAGTGCTTCTTCTCGGTGTGGTACTGTGAGCGTGTACTCTGCGTGTAATCGTGTAGTACCCTCAGAGTGCTTCTTCTTGGTGTGGTACTGTGAGCGTGTACTCTGCGTGTAATCGTGTAGTACCCTCAGAGTGCTTCTTCTTGGTGTGGTACTGTGAGCGTGTACTCTGCGTGTAATCGTGTAGTACCCTCAGAGTGCTTCTTCTTGGTGTGGTACTGTGAGCGTGTACTCTGTGTGTAATCGTGTAGTACCCTCAGAGTGCTTCTTCTTGGTGTGGTACTGTGAGTGTGTACTCTGCGTGTAATCGTGTAGTACCCTCAGAGTGCTTCTTCTTGGTGTGGTACTGTGAGCGTGTACTCTGCGTGTTATCGTGTAGTACCCTCAGAGTGCTTCTTCTTGGTGTGGTACTGTGAGCGTGTACTCTGCGTGTAATCGTGTAGTACCCTCAGAGTGCTTCTTCTTGGTGTGGTACTGTGAGCGTGTACTCTGCGTGTAATCGTGTAGTACCCTCAGAGTGCTTCTTCTTGGTGTGGTACTGTGAGCGTGTACTCTGCGTGTAATCGTGTAGTACCCTCAGAGTGCTTCTTCTTGGTGTGGTACTGTGAGTGTGTACTCTGCGTGTAATCGTGTAGTACCCTCAGAGTGCTTCTTCTTGGTGTGGTACTGTGAGTGTGTACTCTGTGTGTAATCGTGTAGTACCCTCAGAGTGCTTCTTCTTGGTGTGGTACTGTGAGTGTGTACTCTGTGTGTAATCGTGTAGTACCCTCAGAGTGCTTCTTCTTGGTGTGGTACTGTGAGCGTGTACTCTGCGTGTAATCGTGTAGTACCCTCAGAGTGCTTCTTCTTGGTGTGGTACTGTGAGTGTGTACTCTGCGTGTAATCGTGTAGTACCCTCAGAGTGCTTCTTCTTGGTGTGGTACTGTGAGTGTGTACTCTGCGTGTAATCGTGTAGTACCCTCAGAGTGCTTCTTCTTGGTGTGGTACTGTGAGCGTGTACTCTGCGTGTAATCGTGTAGTACCCTCAGAGTGCTTCTTCTTGGTGTGGTACTGTGAGCGTGTACTCTGCGTGTAATCGTGTAGTACCCTCAGAGTGCTTCTTCTTGGTGTGGTACTGTGAGCGTGTACTCTGCGTGTAATCGTGTAGTACCCTCAGAGTGCTTCTTCTTGGTGTGGTACTGTGAGCGTGTACTCTGCGTGTAATCGTGTAGTACCCTCAGAGTGCTTCTTCTTGGTGTGGTACTGTGAGCGTGTACTCTGCGTGTAATCGTGTAGTACCCTCAGAGTGCTTCTTCTTGGTGTGGTACTGTGAGCGTGTACTCTGCGTGTAATCGTGTAGTACCCTCAGAGTGCTTCTTCTTGGTGTGGTACTGTGAGCGTGTACTCTGCGTGTAATCGTGTAGTACCCTCAGAGTGCTTCTTCTTGGTGTGGTACTGTGAGCGTGTACTCTGCGTGTAATCGTGTAGTACCCTCAGAGTGCTTCATCTTGGTGTGGTACTGTGAGTGTGTACTCTGCGTGTAATCGTGTAGTACCCTCAGAGTGCTTCTTCTTGGTGTGGTACTGTGAGCGTGTACTCTGCGTGTAATCGTGTAGTACCCTCAGAGTGCTTCTTCTTGGTGTGGTACTGTGAGCGTGTACTCTGCGTGTAATCGTGTAGTACCCTCAGAGTGCTTCTTCTTGGTGTGGTACTGTGAGCGTGTACTCTGCGTGTAATCGTGTAGTACCCTCAGAGTGCTTCTTCTTGGTGTGGTACTGTGAGTGTGTACTTGTGTGTAATCGTGTAGTACCCTCAGAGTGCTTCTTCTTGGTGTGGTACTGTGAGCGTGTACTCTGCGTGTAATCGTGTAGTACCCTCAGAGTGCTTCTTCTTGGTGTGGTACTGTGAGCGTGCACTCTGCGTGTAATCGTGTAGTACCCTCAGAGTGCTTCTTCTTGGTGTGGTACTGTGAGTGTGTACTCTGTGTGTAATCGTGTAGTACCCTCAGAGTGCTTCTTCTTGGTGTGGTACTGTGAGCGTGTACTCTGCGTGTAATCGTGTAGTACCCTCAGAGTGCTTCTTCTTGGTGTGGTACTGTGAGCGTGTACTCTGCGTGTAATCGTGTAGTACCCTCAGAGTGCTTCTTCTTGGTGTGGTACTGTGAGCGTGTACTCTGTGTGTAATCGTGTAGTACCCTCAGAGTGCTTCTTCTTGGTGTGGTACTGTGTGAGCGTGTACTCTGCGTGTAATCGTGTAGTACCCTCAGAGTGCTTCTTCTTGGTGTGGTACTGTGAGCGTGTACTCTGCGTGTAATCGTGTAGTACCCTCAGAGTGCTTCTTCTTGGTGTGGTACTGTGAGCGTGTACTCTGCGTGTAATCGTGTAGTACCCTCAGAGTGCTTCTTCTTGGTGTGGTACTGTGAGCGTGTACTCTGCGTGTAATCGTGTAGTACCCTCAGTGCTTCTTATTGGTGTGGTACTGTGAGTGTGTACTCTGCGTGTAATCGTGTAGTACCCTCAGAGTGCTTCTTCTTGGTGTGGTACTGTGAGCGTGTACTCTGCGTGTAATCGTGTAGTACCCTCAGAGTGCTTCTTCTTGGTGTGGTACTGTGAGTGTGTACTCTGTGTGTAATCGTGTAGTACCTCAGAGTGCTTCTTCTTGGTGTGGTACTGTGAGTGTGTACTCTGCGTGTAATCGTGTAGTACCCTCAGAGTGCTTCTTCTTGGTGTGGTACTGTGAGCGTGTACTCTGCGTGTAATCGTGTAGTACCCTCAGAGTGCTTCTTCTTGGTGTGGTACTGTGAGCGTGTACTCTGTGTGTAATCGTGTAGTACCCTCAGAGTGCTTCTTCTTGGTGTGGTACTGTGAGTGTGTACTCTGCGTGTAATCGTGTAGTACCCTCAGAGTGCTTCTTCTTGGTGTGGTACTGTGAGTGTGTACTCTGCGTGTAATCGTGTAGTACCCTCAGAGTGCTTCTTCTTGGTGTGGTACTGTGAGTGTGTACTCTGCGTGTAATCGTGTAGTACCCTCAGAGTGCTTCTTCTTGGTGTGGTACTGTGAGCGTGTACTCTGCGTGTAATCGTGTAGTACCCTCAGAGTGCTTCTTCTTGGTGTGGTACTGTGAGTGTGTACTCTGCGTGTAATCGTGTAGTACCCTCAGAGTGCTTCTTCTTGGTGTGGTACTGTGAGCGTGTACTCTGCGTGTAATCGTGTAGTACCCTCAGAGTGCTTCTTCTTGGTGTGGTACTGTGAGCGTGTACTCTGTGTGTAATCGTGTAGTACCCTCAGAGTGCTTCTTCTTGGTGTGGTACTGTGAGTGTGTACTCTGCGTGTAATCGTGTAGTACCCTCAGAGTGCTTCTTCTTGGTGTGGTACTGTGAGTGTGTACTCTGCGTGTAATCGTGTAGTACCCTCAGAGTGCTTCTTCTTGGTGTGGTACTGTGAGTGTGTACTCTGCGTGTAATCGTGTAGTACCCTCAGAGTGCTTCTTCTTGGTGTGGTACTGTGAGCGTGTACTCTGCGTGTAATCGTGTAGTACCCTCAGAGTGCTTCTTCTTGGTGTGGTACTGTGAGTGTGTACTCTGCGTGTAATCGTGTAGTACCCTCAGAGTGCTTCTTCTTGGTGTGGTACTGTGAGTGTGTACTCTGCGTGTAATCGTGTAGTACCCTCAGAGTGCTTCTTCTTGGTGTGGTACTGTGAGCGTGTACTCTGCGTGTAATCGTGTAGTACCCTCAGAGTGCTTCATCTTGGTGTGGTACTGTGAGTGTGTACTCTGCGTGTAATCGTGTAGTACCCTCAGAGTGCTTCTTCTTGGTGTGGTACTGTGAGTGTGTACTCTGCGTGTAATCGTGTAGTACCCTCAGAGTGCTTCTTCTTGGTGTGGTACTGTGAGCGTGTACTCTGCGTGTAATCGTGTAGTACCCTCAGAGTGCTTCTTCTTGGTGTGGTACTGTGAGCGTGTACTCTGCGTGTAATCGTGTAGTACCCTCAGAGTGCTTCTTCTTGGTGTGGTACTGTGAGCGTGTACTCTGCGTGTAATCGTGTAGTACCCTCAGAGTGCTTCTTCTTGGTGTGGTACTGTGAGCGTGCACTCTGCGTGTAATCGGTAGTACCCTCAGAGTGCTTCTTCTTGGTGTGGTACTGTGGAGCGTGTACTCTGCGTGTAATCGTGTAGTACCCTCAGAGTGCTTCTTCTTGGTGTGGTACTGTGAGCGTGCACTCTGCGTGTAATCGTGTAGTACCCTCAGAGTGCTTCTTCTTGGTGTGGTACTGTGAGCGTGTACTCTGCGTGTAATCGTGTAGTATCCTCAGAGTGCTTCTTCTTGGTGTGGTACTGTGAGCGTGTACTCTGCGTGTAATCGTGTAGTACCCTCAGAGTGCTTCTTCTTGGTGTGGTACTGTGAGCGTGCACTCTGCGTGTAATCGTGTAGTACCTTCAGAGTGCTTCTTCTTGGTGTGGTACTGTGAGCGTGTACTCTGCGTGTAATCGTGTAGTACCCTCAGAGTGCTTCTTCTTGGTGTGGTACTGTGAGCGTGTACTCTGCGTGTAATCGTGTAGTACCCTCAGAGTGCTTCTTCTTGGTGTGGTACTGTGAGCGTGTACTCTGCGTGTAATCGTGTAGTACCCTCAGAGTGCTTCTTCTTGGTGTGGTACTGTGAGTGTGTACTCTGCGTGTAATCGTGTAGTACCCTCAGAGTGCTTCTTCTTGGTGTGGTACTGTGAGTGTGTACTCTGCGTGTAATCGTGTAGTACCCTCAGAGTGCTTCTTCTTGGTGTGGTACGCCAGCGCGGCGGCCACGCTGAAGCTGACGTCGCAGTGCTTGCAGTGGTACGGTTTCTCTCCGGTGTGCAGGCGCATGTGGTTCTTTAGCGACGACTTGGCGCCGAACTTGGCGCCGCAGTCCTCGCAGGCGAACGGCTTCTCTTCGAAGTGCTCCGTGCGCTTGTGGTAGATCATACCTGAAATGGACAGGAGGTAAATGTGGGCGGGGCATAGGGGCGTGGCCATGCGTGGGTGGCCTCCTGCTCTGACCTGATGTGTGGGCGAACTTTCTCCCGCAGAGGTCGCAGGCCACCTTCTTCTTGACCCGCGCGGTGCTGCTGTGGACCTCGGCCCGGTGGCGCTGCAGGGCTCGCAGCGTGGCCAGCTTCGTGGGGCACTGCGGACACTGCTGCTCACAGTCGTTGGACATGGAGCAGCGCTTCATGTGGGCCAGCATGCGACACTTGTAATCAAAGCTCTTCTTACACCAGCGGCAGGAGTAGCGCTTGGAGGAGCCGGAAGGAGGAGAATCCGATGACTCCTCCTCGTCCTTCGTAGCCTTACTGCTCTCAGCTTCTTCCATGTCCTCCGCAGCCTCTCCATCCAGCTGTTCTGAGTCAGCTGGGGAAGGTAGGCAGAGGTTAGAACGGGAGTTTTTAGTAGAGGAATTATCAGAGATGTTCCTACTTCACCTTCAGCATCCGTCTGGGACGTGTTCTCCACGTCCTCCAGCAGAGAGAGCAGCGGTGGGGGGAAGCAGGATGGAGATTGCTGCTGCACGGACCGAAGCAGCTGGAGGAGGACTCTCTCATGCATCGCTCCGTCCTTTACTCGGCTCAGCAGCTTCTGCAGAGCTGAGCTGGGATCTGCCTCCTCGCAGCACTCGCACACCAGCTGGTGGACAGAAGCACAGCATCTGAGACAGCTGCAGAGGGAAGCAGCTGGAGACCAGCCCGGCCCCCGTCGTCCGCTCGCTGCACTCATTCTACCACGGTTTTATTCAAAAACCTCGTAAAACAGAATTAAATGATTCAATTCCCAGCAGAACATCAACAAGTCAGACGTTGAAACAGACTTTTTATCATTTCATGGAAAATATGAGCTCATTTTTCTGAACTGGTCCGCCAGCAGTCCAGAGTCCAGCTGCTGAACTGGTAAGCCTGCAGTCCAGTTGCTGAACTGGTCCGCCCGCAGTCCAGTTGCTGAACTGGTCCGCCCGCAGTCCAGCTGCTGAACTGGTCTGCCTGCAGTCCAGAGTCCAGCTGCTGAACTGGTAAGCCTGCAGTCCAGTTGCTGAACTGGTCCGCCCGCAGTCCAGTTGCTGAACTGGTCCGCCCGCAGTCCAGCTGCTGAACTGGTCCGCCCCCAGTCCAGAGTCCAGCTGCTGAACTGGTACGCCAGCAGTCCAGAGTCCAGCTGCTGAACTGGTCCGCCCCCAGTCCAGAGTCCAGCTGCTGAACTGGTCTGCCTGCAGTCCAGATCTTTCACCAGTAGAAAACATGAAGGTCCAGGACTGGTGAGCAGCTAGAATCCTGCATCATCTTCTTCTTTTTTTCTTTTTTTTACATGTCCTGTCCAGCATCAAAGCAGCAGAACGGGGGTCTGGCTGCTGTGTTGTGCCAGGCAGATTTGCTTTGCCAAGAGGAGCTTTATGGGTACGCCGCAGATCTAGTGGAGTTTTAATTCGGGATGTCCCGATAACACTTTTTTGACAACCACGTACAAGAACGAGTACTGGCACGATACCGTCGATACCAAATACCGTTATGAGTAATTAATGCGTTTTTTTGGATAAAGGGAAGCATCTCTGCGTGCTAAGGTGATGCGGACATTAGAGCTTGGGAATGTGATGTCACATCGCAATCCATTGTGGTTTTTGCAGACACCGTGGCTTTATTATAGCTAATAAGTCACAACAGGTTTCTTCTTTCAGATATATTTTTCAACAATGGTGAAAACGTGTGTTTTAAACTATCACAGCTGTTCTCACGACTGACATTGTTTTAGTTTCTTTTCCTCTTTTTAAATAAAGTTTTTCATCTGTGATGTCTGCAGGCGGCGCTGATATCGATAACTAATTACATCGTACATGGAAAATATACATTTTTAAAATCACTGCGGGTGTTTGCAAACCGGGGGTTTGACATTCGAAATGGAGCTGAGCCGCTGCGGTAGAAGTCTGCACATCACCTGCTTTTCAGTATCACCGTCCGCCTGATGACAGCGTGGAGGCTGGAGGAGGTGGTGTTTATCGTGGCGGTGTGTGGGGTTTGGTTCAGGTGCAGTTTGCGTCTGATTAATCACCTGCATCTTCCAGCTTTTCTGGAGTCAACCAGAACAGCGTTATGGATAACGTTGGTTATTGAACAAATACGATCGTTTTCTTAGAAATATGAAAATTGCGGTTCTTTTCCACTTCGTCAAACAATAGTTGGTCTTCAGGAGCAGAAATGAAAGTTTACAGTGGTCCGCTCCAACCACCACTAACATTATGAAAAGTATCACGGGGACATGATACGGGTCAGATATATTTAATCTGTCCTCGTCTGACGGAAAGCATCTTCTGATTTAAAATGAGACGTAAGCTCCGATGGAGTAATATATATATGTATATATGTATTTATCGGTGCTGTCAAGAGTGAGTATTTGACGAGTACGAGTACAGGAAAAGAGGCCAGTATCAGAGCGAGTACCGATACTGCATCGGCATCTAGTTTTAATGATCTCACTGCGTGCAGTAAAAGTGCTGATGAAACTGTGGGGGGGTCCAGACTGCTGAAAAACCGTTTAGACGCCGGCTGTACCTGCTTGTCCCGGTCGTCCAGGCTGCTCTCTGCTGCCTGGCTCAGCAGCTCCTGGACAGACGACATGCTGGTGAGGAGCTCCAGGATCACAGAGGCGTGTTGGAGGAGCCCAGCAGCAGGGACGCCGGGCAGCTCGCCTCCTCCCCCCTGACTCTCGGAGGGTCTGTCCTCTTCCAGTCCTGCACACACACACAGTCGTTTCTGAGCTCTCCGCTGGCGTGATGATGTCACACCGCTGACGTGATGATGTCAGACAGAAGCATCTGGATGGTTTAAACCAACCTGAGGTGTCGGAGATCTCCACACAGCTTCTTTTACAAGCCGGTACCTCTTCATCATCATCACCACTGTCAGACGGTTTTCCCCTCACCTCCATCTTGTCTGCGGCCGGCGGCTCCTTCCTGGGGGAGGCGGAGTCTTCGGGGGTCCCGCTCTGGAGTTTGTTGATGACACTGAGGGCGGTGCTGTGCGAGGACTCATGCCGGAGACGGGGCCTGCTGGTGTATGAGGGTGAGAGGACGTTCTTGAAGCCGACGGCGACGTCGAACATCTGCAGGCTGTCTGCAGCGGCGATGATGCGGCTCCGTTGTGTTTGCCCATCGGCAGCTTTCCCTGTAGACCATGTCCAGGAGTGGGCAGGAAAACTCCTGGGAGGAGACCACGCTGGTGTCGATGGAGATGGTTGTCGAGCCGTCCAGGAGGGACCTGACGCAAACCACAGCCTTTATTTTCTGCCTTCACCCTAGCAGCTGATAACTTACTATTTATCCATCATGTGTTCTTAACCAAAGACTAAACATCAACACAGTCAAAAAAAACAACCCGGGGGCCAAAACCGGCCCCTACGAGGGTCTCATCTGGCCAGTGAAAATAACACAGAAGATGTTTGATAAGTGTGATTCCTCATCTTTCCACGTTAGGTTTCATTTTTTACATTTAAACATAAAAACTTTTCCAAGGCAGGCGAAGAACTTGTTCCTCTCTGATCTTTCTGACTTAAAGGGACATTGTGTAATCGGGAGCAGCTCCCTCGTACTTTCCATGCTGCATTCGTGTGAAACCGGGCAGACCGACGACATCCGCTGCATGTAAGTTATCACCGGCCTCTCTGTGAAGACGTGGTCCGTCAGTTACAGTGATATCAGTCCACATCTGATTTGCTGTCATGGCGATGTCGTATTGTTTCCTGACCCATGTTTCATCAGTCTTCGCTCGGCTTCATTGATTAAAATGACATCTGGTTTGTTACTAACGGCCGTCTGCCCGATCAGACGTGAACGCAGCATCAGTGAGACGCCTGGTTTCTCCCACTGCAGCGCGGTGACTTTTCAAAGGCATTACCTCGAACTGAGCTGAAAACTCCGGTGTGTCCGGTGAGTTTCTGTGTGTTTTCCTGCCGTCACGCTTCTCCCGAACGCAAAAACATGGCGACACGACATGGCAGCCCCACCGAGCCGACCCGCTCGATGTATAAATGAATGATACGAACGGCAAATTTAGAACTTAGAGGAGCACTTCAGTTTGTTGATGGGAGTGATTACTGATTAATGAAAAAACACTTTGAACCAAATAATCAGTTTTTGTGAATAAAACACAGGAGAACTTACACAATATCCCTTTAATAGATTTCAGGTTTTTCCAAATTTTCTACTCTGGAGGGCTGAAAATGACTCCGGGGTGGATGGTGATGGGGCAAAACTAAAAGTTCATGTTGCAGTGTGAGAAATTAAATATGCTTAGCCCACAGCATAATTGTTCGTGTCAACAAAGTAATGAAAACCACTGTTCCTTATTGTCTTCATTATCGGTTTTTCACATTACTTTGATGAGTTTTTATTTTGGACAGCATCTCCTCACTTATTCTCTGATCTCAGGCTTCCAGATCTGAGCTTGATGGAACCACAGCGCCACACTAACTACAATGTAATGTTAGTTTGAAAGTCAGGAAGGAGGTGCTGGGAAAATCAGAAGAAAAAAAAGACAATGGGCAGCAGGTCAAAAATAATCGGCCGCAGGCCAACTTTGATTTCCCTGGACAGCCCTGTTTTTATAGCCGTGCTCAAGATTACTGACACCCTCCAATTAAAGAAAAGGCCAAATTCACAATAGTGACTCAAATAACAAGAAACTAAAGAAACTAATAATAAATAAAAATTTACAAAGTAATAATAATAAAAAACAAACAAACAAAACTGTCTCAGACACATCAGAGCATCTTTCCCATGAACATGGACCAACATACCTGTCAACAGGTGCAGACGTCTGATTGGACGTCATAGAAAACACCTGATTGCAGTGATTTTCTCAGAATGTTGCTCAATAAAATTTTAGCTTTAAAGCCCCATCAAGCTTGTTTTCTTGTTTATTTTTTTGTGTTTGTTTTTAATATTTCTATTGAACCACAATTCAAAATCAATGTCATGATTTTCTATAGAATTTTTTTTATCTATTATTACTTTTGTCAATTTCAACTTATTTCAATAACAGCTGATTTTTT
>JALJCO010004912.1:0-50124 GCA_023101725.1 Atherinomorus stipes
CACAATAAATGGGTTTGCCACCTGCGCTTTGCACGTTCTATCTGAAAAGGCCTTGAATCTTCAGGGAAGGAGTCGCAGTGCAGAGAAGACAGAGTTTACCTGGTAATCATGTCACCTGCTGTCGGCCGCATGGGACAACGAGTGAACGAGACAACGGGAACGCACTATAACCTGTGTTTGTGCGAAATGACGGAGTTTATGCTAAACTCTCTCGGATCAGATGGTTTTCCCATGAAGGAGGCGAAGCTATTCAGACTTTCCTGAAGATATTACATCTCCATCACTTTCTCCACAGCTTTGCAAAAACGCCGTCAGACGAGGGGAAGTAGAGGTTCATGTTTTTTCTGATGGCTTTGGCAGCTTGGAGAAGAATAAAATGCAGAAACATAAATGTAAAGAAAAATAAATCCCGTTTTCATCTTGGTGGTGAGGCCTGGGAAGCTCAGTGCATGATGGAAATTTTCCAGCAAGAGCTGGAAGTTCTTATCAGTTCTGCATAAAAACAGGCTTCTTCTCCCCTTTTTCTCTCGTGTCATATATTTATTACATTATAACATTCTGAAGAGGGAAATCCAAGCAGAAAAGACGCTCAGTTGAAACTGATCTCCAATGGACTGAATACCACAGTATTTTTTCCAAACATTTGGCCCTAAACTTTATGTGACCTTTGGCCCCCCAAAAACTCAAAATATTGTCTGACAATATAAATTTAGTAAAGATGTCTAAAGATCAGTGCAAAGTAGACCCCTATATCATTCTGCAGTAGCCTTTACATGAAGCCATATTATATATGTAAATACATAAATTAATCCTGATTAATCACATTACTTTTATCACTTCTAGAACATATTTAGGGGAAAGGTGTCCCACCAGGAATTCCGCATTTATCTTTAGTAGACTAGACTACTGAAACCCTGTCCTTACATGTCTCCGTTAGGTCCTTCAGACGGCAGCAAATTTGTCCAGAATGCAGCTGATACGGTCCTCACAAGCTGACTTCACAACTGCCTTAATGTGAAGCTGAAATTCAGGTCCTATGTTCCCCAGTTGTTCTCCAACTGGGGAACATAGGACCTTTTTCCCATGTTCCCAAGTTCCCCATTTTCCCTAGAAAAAGGTCCTATATGTTCCCCATTTTGTTAGGGAGGGGTGCTGTCTAACCTAACCCCTAATCCCAATCTCTAACCCTTTTTTTTTTAAAGAAAAGGTTCTATGTTCCCCAGTCCCATATAAAGTGAAGAACATAGGATCGGGGGAACATAGGGATGACCTTTGTCTTGCTTTCACCCACTTCCGAGCTTTCAAGGAGAGGCTTGGGGTGGAAGAGCAATGCGGCCATTAGCCCGAGGGGAGGGGCTCTCAGTTTGAATAGTGTTTATAGACAGAAACGGGGTAACACTTCAAATTCTACCTTTAAAATCACATCATTTCACAACGATGAGATCAAGATAAACAAAAGAGCCTTTGTGTTTGTTGTATAATCTCCTTTTTGGGAAGTCTTACTCATTTCTTGTAGCACTTTCTGTGATTTTCCCTTCTCTGAGTTGATTTTTGATTTTCCCTAGTCTCCCAGTTCCCTGCTGCCTTTGATTGCAGCAAGCAGATTTTTGTGTGTTGAGTTTACGTAGGTCTGTTGTCAGTCACAGAACAAACCAGAGAACCAGAAAAGAAGGATTTGAAAGCACAAATTAACTTGTTCACCTCTCTAGGGACCCCAAGGACACAGTCATTTTTGTTTGGTGCAAATTGAACAGATGTACAGGGAAAACATAAAAACACTGCATGTTTCTAAGGGCGCATTCACAAAGCTTTTTTTGATTCGAATCAGAGTCCGTTTGCTCGGAAAGTCCACTTTGTTTGGGGAGTTGTGAATGCGCAAACGTACTCTGATCCGGAACAAACAACCAGACTCGGCCTGCCTGCAAACGCAGGTCTCGGCCCGATTCAAGTGAACCAAAGACAGGAAGTGGACTACAAACTGCATTGGCATTGTGGGTCAAACGTTGGACAACATGGGTAAACTCCACGACAACAAACACATGTGAGGGACTGCGGTACTTATAAAGATGGCTCGTGGGCAGATGCGGAGTTACGAGGAAGTAAAAGCTTTAATCAATATTTGATCTGATGAAATCATATCCCAGCTCCTTGTATAAAAATAATGTCGCTTTGAGGAGGGAACAGAAGTTGTGAAAACCTTCTTGTACGTGCATCTTGTCCTGACCTACGGTGAATCCGAGAGCAGCGCCACCTCAGACTCTCATTCTTGGCCGGTTTTGCTCGTTAGGCAATAGTGCAACGTGAACGTGACCTCGGTCCAGAAGACCACCCCCACCCCAACTGGACCGAGCCCCCAAAAGGACCGAGACTCGGGGACTATGCTTTCTGAATGCGCCCTAGCATTTAAAGGGGAACTTCGGTTTTTTTCAATCTGGACCTATTTTCTAGCATGAAATATGTTCATTTACTCACCCAGACAGTTTTGGTGCAACTTGAATTCCGTCGGGAGATATTTAGATCCACTCCAGATCAGCGTATGCGCGATATAATGGCAGTGATGGGGCAACCGCGTGCAGCCTCTAAGTAAGGCATTATCTGCCACAAACTACTTCATTTCACCAATGTTTTGCTACGACACTTTAGCCGGACCCACCCTGTGAGATCGAAGCAGCTATTTTGTGGTGATTTATTCGTGTTTACAGACTTTTTTACTGTGACAGCTTTGATGACGTCACTATTATGGAACACCATAATAAGTAAACATCTGTAAATAATGACAAATCGCCACGAAAAAAGCTCAGGGGGGGGTTAAGTTTAAGTGCTGTCCTTTACAATCACAATGATGTTATAGGGTAGAACCGTTTAATGGTAGCGTGACAGTCTAGGATTCTGTCACAATGATTTCAAGTGGATTTGTGCATATATGCCTGTTTGGTCAAACAGTTTGCGCACCGGCCTCCCACCTGGGAGAGTGATGTTCATACTCAGTCGAAAAAGTGCTCTTAAGATTAAATATAATTGTTTCATTTCTCAAATGCCCTGTATCTCCAATGAAAGAAAAGAAAATCAGTAAACAATAGCCTATCTGCTTTGAAGGGAAAGCGTATGGCAACATGAAAAACAGTCACACCTGGAATTGAACCCCAGCTTACTGCACGACAGACATGCACCTTGACCACATACCCAGAGACACAGTTGTAAAGTCAAGTAATCAGGACAAACCATCTTTCTGAAGAAGAGAGACAGGACCTCCAACTGTCACATAAGGCTGGTGATATCACAAATGTACGGACAGATCAGCTTGCATATGTAGATTATTGACAGTGATGTGCAAACTGTATCACACCGGAAATGACTACTGTCAGGAAATGAAAGAACTTCTATCCGTGGTATGATAACAATCTCCGAATGTTTAACTCTCCATGCAGTCATGCTGTGTCTTCATCCGTGAAATCCTTATAGAAAAGACACATCTGTAACCTACTGACTGATTTATTTTTAACGTTTTATTTGAGACGGCAGCAGCCAAAACTCACCGCTGACTAAATAAATGAATGGGGAAATTAGATGGCGATTATGGCTGAAAGTGGGCGGAGACAGCAAGAAATCACCCCACAACCTCTATGTAACTTTTTTGGTTGCTTGGTCTTGCCTTTCAAATGCATTTGCTAACTTTGTGAAATAAGGACTGATCACAAAGATGTTGACAGACTTGTTGCTGCTGTCAGTAGATAACCAGATATTGATGCATGGCAGTTTCATCTGAGCACAAGAATAAATGTTTTCTAAAGGGTCAGATACCTTCAAGAGTCTTTCACAATGCTTTGCCACAAGCAGATGGGACTGTATTGGATTGTTGGACTCATCTTTAAAAGAAAAACAAATAATAATGTAGCTGATGACTGCCTTTGGAGGCACAAACAGACTTGAAACCTGAGCTTTTAATGATGTTCTTCTATCTGTGTTCTGACAAACGGCACAACCAAAAATGTACCTGTTATACTCCTGCCTACATATTGTCGGTGGCTGGGGTTCATATATCCTCTCCAGAAATCTCTTGTACACAGAAAAATGGGAGCTTAAGGAGCTTAATTTCTGCATCAGACAGTTAAACTGCGTGAGAGCAAAGCTGTCCATTTTGCTTTTGTGTCTGTGTGATGACCCAACGATGGACTGGCAACCTGTCCAGGGTGTACCTGCCTCTCACCTGATAATAGCTGGGAGAGGCTCCAGCAACCCTGCGACCCTGATCTGGATAAGCGGTACAGAAAATGAATGAATGAGTTAAACCATATCAAATTAATCAGTGAAATTAAATTTCACTTGTTAAAACAAAATAAACAGGACATGATCAAAAAGTAACAATTCAAGTACAGTATATACAGTCGTCCTCAAAATTATTCATACCCTTAAAATAAAGTAAAAGATAAATTCATAATTAATTCAAATAACAAGAAACTGAAAAAGTAATAATGAATGAAAATGTACTAAATTATCATTCATTGAAATCAAACATTGCTCTTAAAATGTAGTTGAGAAAACTTTTTCAAAAACAAACAAACAAAAAAAACTGTCCCAGACAAATCAGAGCGCTTTGTTCATGAACAGTGCACCAAAATACCTGTCAACGGGTGCATAAGTCTGATTGGACGTTACAGAAAACACCTGATTGCAGTGACTGCCTCAAAGGGTTGCTCAACAAATATTTAGTTAAGGAGCCCCTCATGCTTGTTTACTTGTTTTATTTTTGTTTGTTTTTAATATTTCTGTGGAACCATAATCCAAAAGCAATGTCATAATTTTCATAAAATTTTCATCTCTTGTTACTTTTTAAATTTCAGCTTATTTAACTGACTGCTGATCTTTTCTTACTTATTTAATGGGAGGGTATGAATAATTTTGAGGATGACTGTACATCTCTCAGAATTACAATCAGAATTACAAGAATTACTAAAAAGTACAATAAAATACATGGGGAAAAACAATAAACATTGAAAGCTCTCAAACAAAATATAAAAGGGCAGTTTTAATGTCAACATTATTGTCCTTGGTGTATTGGTTGAATGAACTACTCCTAAAACATAAGATCAGGCTCCATCAGAGGGATTAAACTGGAAACTCTATTAATGCCACCCGAGGTTGAGTCTATTCCTCAGTACAAGCTGTCGTTGGTCAATAAAAATCAGTAATTACAAGTTGATAGAGATGGAAGTTTATTGTGGGCTTGATCCAGTCTGCTCAAACAATGGCAGTGTTTCTCATTTGCACATCTGGGGAAAATCCTTGCAACAAAAGAATGTGATAACAGTAATTGCAATTCCAAACATCAATAAAGCCCTTATTTATCTCATTTTCCTCCAAGTTGTTTGTGCTCATTATATTCTCTGGCTTGGAGAAGGACAGGAAACAGAAGTAAATTGAAAGCAGGGATGCAGCTAAAGCTTGCCATTGTCACCATAGATTCATGTTGATGGTTTTCTGTTTGTGAAAGACTCCCTGAGGGTCATATAATAACAAGGCTTCACATAGCAAGCAGCCAGTCGAGGCATGGACCCTTAATATGGGATAGAAATATTTGTGTTGCCTGCAGTGATAAATGGGAGGTGAAATGAAAATGGGGGGGGGGAAAGAGAAGGACAAAATAATAAAAACAAAATTGGAAGGGCACATACTTTACCATTTCAAATATGGATTTGTCTCTTTTGACTGGATTATTAAGTTGAGGGTTTGAGGATGTGGAAATAATGATAATTTCTCAAACTTTCCCACCCACTATTCTACTTACCCCAGACACTAGACAGAGATGATATAAAACAAAGTTCAACTTTAACATTATTTTCATCAGTTACATGAATATTTATTTTCAAAGTTCTCAGCAAAGGCCCTCAACAGCCCCAGTATTTATGGACACATTTTAACTGGGTTACTGGGTGTATTCATAAGATACAATGGGCTGACGGATTGGTGCTTAGCAGCAGTTATAAAGGTGTTGTGCTGTTCCATTGCATCTTCCCCTAAACACTCACCTGTGAGTCCCAATGGCCCCGGTTACATGATGTTTTTTAATTCAAAATTAATTATTCTGAATTAAATAATTTGGAATTAAATTATTCTCTTTCACGTTTACATGGAAATAATAATTCCGAATTAAGGTTTACATGGAAAACACATTTATCTATTTCTGCTTGAGAGCTGGCAGTTAGCAAGAGTTCTGATTGGACAGGAGGCGGACGTGATGCATTTACGTCATTTATGTCAACCCGGAAGTAAAAAAGACGCCGGTTCCTGCTCCTTTTTTCTTTTACGACATAAAAACTACATAACACAGATTTTCTCTGTATTTTGATTATTTTGAAGCAGCAGCTCAACACCAAATACTACTTCATTTCTGCCTACTTGCACAAGTCCAGCGCTTGTTTAACATGTGCTTCCACAAGAGCCATTATAACAGGACAAAGGAAGGAGCATGTGCAGAACGGCAGGACAAAGGATCAGAACAAAGGTTTACATTACAGGCAAATTATTTTATTCTGAATTAAAAGAGGAATAAACCAACCACTTAGTTCGGAACAAAGTTTTATTTGGAATTATCGCTTTCACTTGGAATTCAGAGTTTACATGGTCTTCTTAAAGCAGAATTAACTTTCATTCGGAATTACAGTAAAGAGGAATTAAAACTCTCATGTAAACAGGGTCAGTGCTGGATAATGACGAGTTGAATTAGTTTTGATTTTGTGATGCTGAGGTGCTTAAAAACATTGATCTATTTCTGGAACTCTACTCTGAGAATATTAAAGGGATTGTTAAGATTTTTTTACATGAAGCTGAATGATTTCCCCATCAGTGGCGTTTGTGCATCCATAGAGACCTGGCCCCAACTTTGGCCCGTGAGATGAGATCTGTCCGGTTTTCAATTTGACAAAGAAAAAAATCAAAGTTCCGGCAAGTTTCCGGGGTCACAAATCAATATGGGTTCAAAAAGTTGATAATAACAAAATCACTACCCAAAAATTAGGACCTCACAATCGCCCGACACTACTTTCTCCTTGTTTATATGTTGGAATGAAGACAGCTGCAATGTGAGAAAGCAAAGTAAAAATTGGCGTTATAAGTGGTTTTGCATTTGAACACATTTTCAAAATGGTACGAGCGTGAAATTATCTGGGCTGTGCTAATAATAATGTCCCTCAATCACCCTATTTCAGTGTTTCCCAACCCGGCCTCGGGACCCCAGCCCTGCATGTATTCCAGGTTTCCAACTCCACCACACCTGATTCCGATCAACTCAACTGCTCATCAACTTCTTTGCAAGCTGCTAACGAGCCATTCATCTGAGTAGGTGTGTTGAGTAGGAATATCTGGAAACCAGCAGGGCTGGGGCCCTGAGGACCAGGGTTGGGAAACCCTGCCCTATTTCATTGTGTCCCTGTTTCCAGTGTCAATGTGAGGACACTTTGGCTTCTTGCCATTGTGGACACAAGAGTGGCAATGATGAAGCATCTTCGTGCAAGAACGGTTATGTTCCAAAAAACCAGGACAGAAGAAGAAAAAAGTTGGGAAGAGTCCTGCTGTGCCCCCCTAACCAGAGGGGCCAACTTCTCATCCACAGAACGGAGGCCAGGTTCTCGACCACTATACGGAAAGATGGCAGCCAACATCCAATACAAGATCACTGCATCGGATGACCCTAACCACAGCAGCTAGTTTTTCATCCGTGGATGGAAATGTGGCCTTCAGAGCCTGGTCCATCCCCAGGTCAACTGCTGTGGGCACTGATCCTTTGCAAAGTGTCTCATCCACCCTGAAATCAACTGCTACTGAACCAGAGAAGCTTAACTGGCTCCAGCTGAAAAGGCATCTCCAGCTTTGCCACCATGTTCCAAACAGCCAGGAGTTCCAACTTTAGTTTAACTTTACATTTTTATGATGTTTTACATTGTCTCTTTTTCTGTTACCCCTGCTGTAAAGCATTTGTGTGTCCAATGGGTACTGTAAAGGTCTATATAAATAAATAAACTTAAACTTAAACTTAATCAATTACGGGAACCGTATGTTAATTAAACCTTTGTTGTGTCCACTTTGTACAGGTAATTACTACTACCGACTCGACAGACATTTGAGAGACGTGCACAGTTTAGTGACACCTGATAAACATAAACCGCCAATGGATAAGGCTAGAAGGCTAGAAATTGAGATAGGATTACGTGAGCAGGGGCTGACACAGCCACAACCTCCCATTGTATCTGACATTGGGCTTTCCCGGGAAGAGGACCACCAAGTGGGTGCTAGCTTAGCATTAGCTCCGGTAAATGACACTAGCAGAACATTAGCTGGTCCACCTCAGGAGAGCTCCAGGCTTGACGTCGGAGCTCCAGATGACCATGTAGCATCCCCGGTTAGTCCAGGATCCAGTGACTCCTCCATGGGATCCATATTTAAGGGAAAACCCCTGCAAGGATGAAAAGGAAGCAGTTTACATGGTTAGTTCACTAGTGTTTTCCCACAGATTTAACCACATTTAACCTGTCTGTCTTGCTGGCTGCATCAGAAGAGGTAATCGCTGACTTTGCTGGCTACAAATGCGGGTCAAGGCAGGCCTGGAGGGATCAGGAAACTGCATCAATAATAAAGCATCACTGCACAGCCTTCTGCAACTACATGAGGAGCAGAGCCAGGTCCCAGAAGAGGTCCAAAGACCTGGCTTTCCTAAACCACATGGAGAATCTGAGACAGTAGAGAACACCAGATGCACAGAGCTTCATTCCCTGCAGAGGTGTGGTGAATCATACCCCACCTGATCTCTGGTGCACTTAGGGGGATTTTTCCCGACTTTCTTCATACTGTACCACACCCACACAGTTAGTACCAGCTGATGTTCATCAGGTGGATTTGATCTCTTTTTCCCTCCAACATACAGGTTCCAGAGTTATGCGCGGTGAAAGGGGTTTGAAGCCATCAGTATCCACAACATTTTAATAAATATGACAATGATGTTCCAGCATATCCAGCATTACTACTTGTAGGAGAGTGGCCTTGCCACAGAGGACATCCAGCTGTTTCTCCATGAAATTAAACGACTCTGATCAGAGAACCATGATCAGGCATCAGCATGTAAGGTGCAGGAAAACCAGTATGGGAAGACCCATGCCTGTGTCTCTAGAGACCCACGTCTTTTTTCCCCTCCATATCTGATCTGACCATTTCCTTCTAAACCCACAGATGAGCAGCTCTCTGGGGAAGCACAGAATGCCTTCCTGACTTTTTTCTTAACAATATGGAGGAAATCTGGAAGGACTGTCACATTTCTGGTTGTTGGAACAGCAGAGGAAAGCTTTAATTGTGGTAATTAGTAAATAAGAAGATCATAGACATTTATTTACTAAAAATGCTGTTTGTGACAAAAGTGGTCGCTGCGGTTCAGCCCACTGATGTCAGTGCGTTTGCATCAGGAGGAATATCGGACACACAAAGCAAAGGAGGAATAACTTGCTGCCACGGTGGAGAAAACACTGGATTTAATCCCCAACAACAAAAACAAGATAAATTATGGTGAATCTGGCACTTTATTCACGTATCTGTGCTCCCAAAAACAACGGCATAACGTTATCATGCTAGCTAATGCTAACAGAGACAGCTATGGTGTTGCTGTGAGCTAATGACTAATCTGGGTGAAATAACATTATTTGCTCTGATCAGGGCAACGTTGGAACCAAAAAATAAAAACAGTTCGGTTGCAAACACAAACGGATCAGGAAGACGGTGTCCTGTGTTGTGCCAGTGTGAAGGCTACGTGGTCTGTACAGTCCTTAAACAACACCAAAAGCCAAATATATGATAAAATAGAAAGTAAAGACCTTTGAAAGAGTTTAGTTTTTTAAACTTTGATAAGTAATCATGAGATGTACGTTTTATATTCCAGTGTGGCTTGTCATTAAAGCCAGTCTCCAGAGATGAATAATAGTTTAAATGAATGCTCCAATGTAAAAAAAACAACAAAAATCTGAAAAAATTAAAAAAATGTCAGAATACTTTAGAGATCTCCAGATAACATACCTATAGGTTATCTCCTCTCCTCCCTCTCTCTGCCTGTTCTAACTCCATCTCATTTGTTCATCTTCTGTGTATTCCAGCTCATAAAGGTGTCCCTTTAGTGTTGTGTGAAATGGAATATCATCATCATCACTTGTGTCGTTGTTAGACATACTACCTTTGTTTGCCCGACAATAAACAGTGCAAAAGCTGAAAGAAATGCGAGCAACAGCTGACAGACGGCAGCCCCAGAGACGTCAAAAAAAGGGGACAAACCTTCTGCTACGTCAACCGTTGGTTTTTGAAGAGCTAAAAGTAAAGCCAGTTAGGCATTCCCACTACCGCCATTTTTGCTGTAGCACGTTTGTCGTCACTCCCAGAAAATACAAAAATGGGCAAGGCGCGGCCTAGGCACAAATGATTGACAGCCAACGTACTCTGGGCTGAATGCTAACAAAGCTAACTCGAAACTAACAGTAGCTAACAATATTAGCCCCCTAAGCGGTTGGGCTAAAGGTAAGGCATGTTTGGACTTGCTATTAGCTGGCTAAAAACCACCATTGTGCTACTCTCTACAGGCCGAGACCTTACCGAGAGCAAATGAGGAGCTAAGCCACCAGCCAGCAAGCAGGCATCCAGTCTGCCACATGTCAATCCAAAGGTCACCCCCATAATTATGTTTAATTCCAAGATTAAATAACATCTAAACCACGGGTGCCCAAGCCTGGTTCTCCGGAGCTACAATCCTGAAATTCTTTGAACATACAGTACCCTCTCTAACACACCTGAATCAAATGGTTATTTCCCTCATGCAAACGTCATTCAGCCCTTCAGAGGCCCGATGATGAGCAATTCATTGGAGAAGGGATGCAACCAAAGGTGCAGGATAGTAGCTTTCTAGTATTGGACTTGAGCACCCCTGATCTAAACGGATGAGTTAAAAAAAATTAAAATTCACCACCCTCATAGTTGACATGAAGGTAAGCTTGACCTATTTTTTTAACCAGGCTGTAAACATGTTTATTTCTGCTGTGAAGTTGGCCTTTTTAACATGGAAGTCTATGGGGATTTGCTCTGTTTTGCAGCCAGCCCCTAGTGGATGAAGAAAAAAAAAAAAAAAATAGCCCTTCTCCAGAGTTCCACATTGGCCTCACATTTGGCCACCGGAGGTTTCTGCTTGGGCAGCACACAGCGATAAAAACACAGAGAAAATAGTGCAGAATGACTGCAATTTGCTCATTGTTGGGGAAAGAGATTTTGTGATTCAATACCATCACCCTCCCAAACCCATATTGATTTGTTAAGTGAAATCATGTACTTTTGTGTCAGATCTCATCTCATAGGACGAATTAGGGGCCAGGTCACTGTTGATGCATGAATGCTGCTGGCGGGGAAATCATAAAGCTTCATTTTTAAAAAATCCAAACAATCCCAGAATGTTAAACCTTGAGCATCATTATGGATGTTTTTGTCCATTTCAGAAAAGTCTCTTCAGAAAATGTCTGAGCACATTCTTTAACAGCAATGAGATGACAAAATGTGGCTATCATTGACTTAATGTGAAACAGTTTGATCAGTCAGGGTTGAAACCCTGCAATGCAGGCTGGCCCTGCCGCTGCAGAAAGAAGCTGATCACATCTCACACAACCCTGCACAGATACCAGTCTTCATTTTCAGTGGAAATACATCAGACGTGTCGGTGAGGAAGTTTGTGTTTACATGGGAGAGGAGCGGGGCGTCTGGTTCACTGGCACATTACTGATGTTGTGAAAACATGAATTACAGAGACGACTGATTCTGTAAATGCTTACTTGCCTAATGGGTGATGTGCATGTTAGCATTAGAGTAGTTCAAATACAGTTCAATGTCAGGTATTCTGAAGTGAAAGTAACATAAAACCCCACATTCAGTCTGGTCACTGGGTGCACACGTGCTGGGCATGACTGGTAAAGGGTGAAGCCAACATGACTGCTCACAATATTTCTGTTGGAAAGGGAAGGAGCTGTTTGGTGAAGGGCAGAGCAGCCGTGGCCCGACTGGGCCCTGACAAGCAAGGCTTGCCCCAGCCTCGACATGCCGCAGATGGAAACGGCAGCTCTCCAGGTAAGCACAGTCGGCCACATCAGCCCCGTGGCAGACGCAGTGAACCACGGCCCGGCCTCTGCCCCTTCCTCTCGGATGACATCTCGCTTGGCTGGCCACTGTGCAAACCTCCGCAGCACGGCTCTGACCAGCACATTCACTGCAAGGAGAAGAACCGAGTAACGTATGGAGGTGCAGGGATCCATATGTTCAGTATTCCCTCCTCTAGTTTTAGACTGAAGGATAATGGATTCTGTCATAATTAATCATCAAAGATTTTCTTCTTCTTCTCTTTCTGTTTTTTTTTTTTTTTCATAAGGAAATGATTGTGTTTTAGAAGTGAAACTGATGAATTATACTTTTTAATATAGAGAGTTTGAAACTCGGTCAGTGTTTAATAAATTGTTTGCAGCTGGCTGCATGACACACATAACCAGATATACGTGCATATTGTTTAATTACAAGTGTGTGTTTGTTGCTTTCTGAGGAGTTTTCATTTTGTCCTTTTTTCTGTTTGATGTACTTTACGCGCTTAGTTTTAACTTCTGACTTCTGTGTTTTATTACTTCAGCTCTTGTTACATCGGTTTTGAGTCCTGTATTGTATGTATGTTTGTTTGCGGCTCCACCAGGATTCATTTAGCAAATTATCACCTGCTGCCTTTTGTCAGCCATCAGCTCCATCAGTTGGAATCCTCTCTGGTTTCTTTAGTACAGTGCCAGGTCCTCATTCCTGCTGTTAGCTTCATGGCTGTCCTGTTGGTACTTCTACACAGTTTTCACTTCTATTTTTACTTCTGTGTTTTAGTATCACTTTTACTTTTGTTGAATGAATTCTTCGGCCCAATCTACAGGCATGAGACAAAAACTATTTTGGTTTAAAACTCATTCAGACAGAAACTTTTCAGAAAGGGGTGAAGAGGCTTTAGTATCAATGCCAGACCTGTAGGTGGCGTTGCCGCTCAGAAACACTAAATACTGAGAAGAAGACATGATCTGTGTCTTGCAGTGCTATCCAGCTGCAGCCCCAGAGCGGAAACCCCTGACGTGACAGAAGCCTCTGGCTTGATGGAAATGACCTTGGCTTGACGGAAGTGGACCAAACAGTTGGTTCTTTCATTGTTTATGTTATCATTTTTTATATATATAGAAATGATGTTGACTTTTTATATATATAGAAATGATATACATAGGCACGGAGGTCATTTTGTGACTTTGTTCCTTATAAATCTGGCAATCTGGATTTTCATGAGAAATAAGACACAAATTTCCTGTTTTTTTTTGTTGTTTTTTTGTTAGTTTTTTTTTGTCAAATTTCCAGTTTGGTCAAATCAATGCCAACAAACAGTCACAACCGTTGCTTGAAGGTCCCCTAATGGCTACAAAGCTGTGACCTCGAAGTAACGTTCCGCAAAAGTTTCCTAAATGTCTCTTTAAAGGTTACATTATATAACCTTTAGGGGACGTCCAGAAAATGTCTTGTGAACGTTTCTTAAAAGTTGCTGGGAGGTTGCAGCGCGACCTTCAGGGAACATTGCCTAGACGTTTGGAGAATGTTCTGCAAATGTTGCACTGAGCAGCCAATGTTCTCTGAACATCAACATGGAGAGTTTACTAAAGCCGGATTTTAGACTTTCCAGTTGGAAATACAGGCTGACCGCCTGTCGAAGTCGGATTTCCTACTTGGAAACTCAGGGTACTTTTACCAGCTCCAGCTTTTCCCACTAAAGATGGCTGCGCCTATATCAGCACAGGGTTCCCACGGGGTCTTAGAAAGTCTAAAAAGTCTTGAATTTACAAATCTGCATTTAATACCTTAAAATATCCTTAAATTTGGCAGTTGTGGTCTTAGATTTCAGTAGGTCTTAAAGGAATAGTTTACCCACAGAATGATGTAACTTTATCTTCCACTTACCCTCATGGTGAGAAAGACTCTGGACCACTTTTTTAATATCTCAAATGCAGCCGGAGATCAGGACGGCTTCTCATTTTCCCCCAACTTTCATATAATGGAGTTTGATTGTGCCAGAGCCAAAAAATGTTCATAAAAGTCCACAAGAACTTGTCAATATTCCTCCATACTGCTCGTCCAATGTAATCCAAGTGTCCTGAGTGGGTAGCGTCCAGAATTTACTCGAAACGACATCATTTACTATATTTTTAGAGCCTAAACTGTAGTACATATTACTTTCGCGAAGTGCGCATATGCGTGTTCACGAAACTACGGGAGCCTCGGCGTTCAGAGCCTACTCTGCTGATAATACAAGCGTAGTAGAAGAAATTCGCTGTTTACATTGTGCTAAGAGCACCAGAGCTGCAGACAAACAGGGACAAACACAAGAGGGGTTGGATATTGATTTAAAATAAAGAAAGAAAGAAAAAGAGAATGCACGATCTTGTCTGCCGCGCCTTCCATAGTTTCATGAACGCACATCGGCGTGCTCACAGGAGATGTGATGTAGTATTGTTTAGGCTCTAGAAATATGCTAAATAGCGTAGTTTCGAGTAAATTGGACGCTACCCACTCAGGACACTTGGATTACATTGGACGAGCAGTATGGAGGAATATTGACAAGTTTTTGTGGATTTTTATGGACCTTTTTGGCTCTGGGACCCTGGCAAATCCATTATATGAAAGTTGGGGGAAAACGAGAAGCCGTCCTGATCTCCGGAACTTGCATTTGACATATTAAAAAAGTACTCCAGAGTCTTGCTCACCACGAGGGTAAGTGGAAAATAAAGTTACCAGTCTGTGGGTGAACTATTCCTTTAAATTATCTTATGCTTCAACTAGGGCTGTAATGTGTATTTGTGTTGAACGTTCAGAACACTGCTGTCGGTTCGGCACGACCCTGTACCAACTGTTGGGCGCAGGATTTGTTTATTTAGCTCTTTATTGTTTCATTAAGTTTTTGCGTGCCAACGGACATAATTGAGTGACTGACCAGTGAAACTTCGCCTCCACCTGGTGCAGCACGCTGACCATCCTGTTTCTAATGACTCATAACAACGTAGCACTTGAGCTAGAAGCGCTGTCAAATTTCAAGTTCCCGTCTGGGAGCACCTCACTTTTGATGAAGAGGGAGGAGGGAAAAAAAGCAGACAAAACAAACGGCGACTTGGTCGGGTATGAACTCAGAAACACTTCCAACATCATATCTAAAGCTACACCACACAAGTCTGAATGTTACTGGTACAACTAGAAAACAGACTAATTTAGTGCAAACAAGTATAAAAACAACAGTATGTTACTTATTTATGCTTTTTTTTTTTATTCAGGCAACCTGAGCAGAACAGTAACCTGCTGTGATGTTTAGTTTTTGTTATGAGGATGAGTGAAATGAAAGCGGAGCTGTTTCTGTTAAATGCTGCTTTTAAAACTCAGATGGTGTCACTTTAGATGTGAGAGAATGTTTTTTTTTATTGAAAAGTGTAAAAAAAAACAAACAGCAGGATTTTATTTTAAAATATTTTCTGTATTTATTGTTTTTTTTTTCTCATGCAAACAATATGGCAGAAAAACAAACAAAACAGACAGCTTTGAATTTTAGTGAACCTAATAAAACATATTTGTATTTTTTCCATTACTGTACTGAAAAAAAAAACCCCGAACCGAAGTACAAACCGAACCGTGATTTTTGTGTACCGTTACAGCCCTATCTCCAACAGATTTCCATCACTTGGAAAAATGACAGCGAAAAAAAGTAAACAAAAAAACCTGATCCACATGCTTTTCCCAACCAATAGATCTTGACAGAGCTTTTATATTAGCCAATCAGGAAGAAATCAGTGCAGGTCTTTGCACGGCCATCACCTGTCAGCCTGAGGTTTGCGTGTTTGTGTGAACATCTTGTTAACCTTTTGGAAGAAAATTTAAAACCGGGTACCTTAATGAAATCTTAATGAAAATAATCTCCCGGGTAGCCTCTAAGTTGGCCACCGAAGGTTGCCGCTCGGTTCCTGCGCTCTGACGGCACGGTTTCAGGCGGGTGTGTCTTTTTTTTAAATGTAGTTTGCTCGAACCGTTTTTTCCAGGATCCCCTACACTGACTTTAAAAAATGTCAAGTAGAATTGCAAAAAAGATCTCCAAAGAAATGTCTGTTTTAACAGTTTCCCCCATTCTTTGAAAGCCCAGTCACGATACTGATGATTAACTTTGTGTTTACATTGCTTTGTTACTAATTTATTGTATATTGTGTGCAAAGTCTTATTTTCCTTTATTTTATTTAAACCTGTTTGTATGTTTATTGTTCAGACCTTTCAGAGGTTTTGTTCTTGATGTAACCTTGTAGAGTATTGTACGATTCTCCTTGTTACTCCCCTCACAATAGTTTGTACATTCTGATTTAGTAAATAATTAAAGATCTTGTGTGCAATGGATTCTGGAATAAGCGAGGCCACGAAGGATACATTGCATGCATATGTGGGTTTGGAGGGGGGATTCGGAGATTTCTTCATACGTTTTTGAAATGGGACAGTACTTGACCTACCGCTGTGACACATCCAGCTGACAAATCCACGCTTTGCAGTGACAGATGAACGAAAAGGAATAAAATCCCCCCCAACAAAACAGAGCTTAATAATTCTGCATAGTTCTCATTCATAATTATGACCAAGTGGGGTTGGGGCCCTCGCCCCTACAAAAGGTGCAGGAATGCGATTGCCTCGCAGTGTTCCCAATCTGCAGCCTCGGGCCCCCTGTAGACGCCAGCAGCACTTGTGGGGGACTGCCTTTCATTAGCCCGTCATAGGACAGCAGCTTACAAATCAGTGTACGTCCAAAGAAAACAAATTCCTGTATTTTTCTTCTGCTGAAGACCCGACCGTACATCAGAAAACAGTCGGGGTTGTTCCTGGCCGCCTCCAAAGTGTCAGGGTTTAGTTCTTTTGGGGTCCTCTTCAGGAAAACCGGCTTCAGATGAGAAAATATAGAGGAATATCTTTGGCAGACAGGGCAGCACATAAACAGATGCTTTTTCTTACTGGAAGAAAAATAAACAGAAAACCAGAAAACATGAGTGAAGTATCACTTATTCTCTTGGGAGTATTTCACCAGTTTTAAACTAAAGACAAAAAACTATTTGGTGCCATTTGAGTTTGACAGAATGGCATATTTTGTAGGGAAAAAATGGGATAAAATTCATTTCTAGAAGCTATTCTTCAATTGTTAAGCACTCTACCATAGAATACAATATCAATATGGGATCAATAAAATTTTAAATATTTATCTTTATTTTAGCACAAACATGCAAAATGCCATGTCCCTGCTCATGTTTGCTCATTTTAAGTTAAAATTAAGTGATAGAGCTGAAAAAAAATCTATATTTTTGATTACTTTTGTATAGTTTCATTTACAACTATTTTCACTAAATATTTATTACTTTTTTGTGCCTTTATTTTTAAAATACTGTATGTTGTCCCCCATGTTAGTAAGAAGTAAAGTTCCCTGACTACACCCCTAAATACTCATCAAGTCACTGATGAAGTGACTGATGACACTGGAAAAAGCTATCACTCTTGAAGGGTAAGTGAAACACATCCACTTACAGTATTACTCCTGTAAAAGAAAAGCATTTTGCCAGTGTTTTGAAAAGCTTGGCTGATGCGGTAGAGCATGACACGTCCGCCCTGTTACATTTTTTAGGGTGGAAAGTAACATTCTTTGGTCATTTTAAAAATATGGTTTAAAAATATATAGAAAATTCTTCATAGTTTTCACTATGCTAGCTTGTCTTTCATTACGAGTAGTGATGGATAACGTTGGTATAAAATCTACCCCGTTACTCTTTTCCATTTTAACCGGGGAGACACAGTAACAGGGTGGACGCAACAATGCTGTATGAAACATTTCTCAAGCAAAGATTGTTTATTATTAATTATGAATTAAGGTATCTTTACAAAAGATTTTTTTAAGAACATGAAAGGAACTGTGATCAATGCAAAGGTTGCTGAATTTCTGCTCAAAAGATAACTTTTGCACTCAACGTTTTCTTGTCAGAATATTACATTTTCAAGTGGTATGTACTGTAGGAGAATTATTTGGTGTTATGCCTGTTAAGCCGTTGTCTTAAGGGTGTGGCCAGGGAGGGAGCTTTGAATCTAGCAGGCTGGTCTTGTGCTTGCACTTTATTCCAAAACTTGCTAATATCTTTTCACTGCCTTTAAAGAGGAAGTTCGTTTTTTTCAACCTGGACCTATTTTCTAGCATGAAATATGTTAATTTATTCAGCCAGACAGTTTTGGTGTAACTAGAATTCCTCTGGGAGATATTTAGATCAACTCCAGATCAGCGTATGTCCAATATAATGCAGGTGATGAGGGCAGCCTCTAAATAAGGCATTATCTGCCACAAACTCCTTCATTTCACTAATGTTTTGTTATGAAACATTAGATGGACCCCCCTGTGAGCTTGAAGCGGCTTTGAGTTGCCTATTTGTGGTGATTCGTCCTTATTTACAGACATTTACTTGCTATGGAGTCGCATAACAGTGATGTCATCAAAGCCACCGCAGTAAAAAGGCTTTGGAGTGCGCAGACTACATGGGACACTCCACAGCCATAGGTCAGGGGTGCCCAAGTCCAGTACTTGAGAGCTGCTATCCTGCAATCTTTGGAGCATACCCTCTCCAACTCATTGAGCTTTGCTGAGGCCTGGTAACGAGGCATTCATTTGATTCAGGTGTGTTGGAGACAGGATGAAACCAAAATGTGCTGGGTAGTAGCTCTTGAGGACTGGACTTGGGCACCCCTGGCCTGGGTCAAGGATCACCAAATCTGGACCTCTTGGGTCAGTGTCCAGAGGGTTTTCATTGTGTTCTTGTGCCAACACACCTGACTCAAATTAATTAGTCACTGTGCAGAACTTCATAGGCTGTTGGATCCATATAACTTGAGTCAGGTGTGCGGAAGCAGGGACATGTTGAAAACCTTCCAGACATTGGCCCAGGAGGTCCAGATGTGGTGATCCCTGGCCTACGTAGTACACACACACTGTTTTCTACACTTTTGCGAAGGTGAGGTAATGGCTAATCTGTGACACGGATTCTAAGTATTTCTGGAATTTTCCTTGGCTATTAAGGATGAACAAAACAGAGAAGTCATTATTATGATGATCAGTAAATACAAACATACTATTTCACCACAGACCGTAGATGCTCATGACTCTATTTTTGAACCAAAAGTCAATTTAACTTGTGATGTTCTGCATCACCCTTATCCTTTTAGATTTTGGAAAAACGCAGAAGTGTTAAACTCAAAGGTATTTAAACAAATAATAGTCCCCCCCAAAAAAGGCACAGTACTATAATTATACATGACATTAAATATTAATTTGTCACATAAAAGATTTCTGCATGTGTGCCCGCTCTCTTATCTCACCCACACTGCATTCTCCTTCCACCGTTTTTTTGAAAAAGCACTGACTGAATCAGAAGTAAAATCCTGGCTTGTGTAAAGAAACGACTGCGGGGCAATATTTGATCGAGTCAGACAGCTCCCTGCATCGCTAATATTCAAAGGATTCTGTTGCTGCAGAATTGTGAATATGTAATGCATTCCCAAGTAACAAAACAAATACAAGAGGGGATACACAAAAGAAGTGGAGAGGCAGTGTGGCACAGACAGCTACCACATGCAGGCAAAATATATTACGCACCTTTGATGTAGGCATCAAGGTTTATTTGCAGTGCTATGAATAAGGATAGAGTCAGGTGTTATCACTTTGTTCACTTCATAGGCTGAGGACAATGAAGCCTCAGTCCCAATGCCTCTGCAGCTTTTTTAAAGATGTGGCATCAACTCCCTCTGCAGCTGCATTGTTACGGGTCACGCTCCGCTGCAGAAAACGCTCTTGATGTAACATTCTGCAATATGTCTTTTTATTTAAACCAGTGTGTTGGTTTTAGTGGTTTTACATACAGATTGGCTGCTTTTACATTTGCTTTGTCGTCCGCTTTCATTTTCACAGGCTGAGCTGAATGTCATGTTGACCGTGAACACACATCGGGTTGAAAACGACACGTTAGCCACACACTCTGACACAGACATCATCAATTTTGGAGAGAAAAAAATCTAACTGTAATCTTCCATTCACACCATTTTACATCGACATGAACAAGGCGCAGCTTCCATTGCTGATAGATATCAGGGGATGGGCAGGAGGCTGTGCTGACGCTGCTCTAAGTTATACAGAAACTTTTCCTTACTTGGTCACTTGGATACACGTTTGACCCTAAAGGTTAAATTTATGAGTGGTGTGTTATGGGAGTCGTGAAAGTGGGAGTTTCAGTCCTGATAAAACAGCCGATCAAAGAGCTGAAGTCAGGGATTAGCAGCTCTGAACTTCTTGGACCACCGTAGACGTGGTCGGTTTTAGACGTTTCCCTGCTGCAACTCATCTATCTCAAATAATGGCTCGTTAAAAGGCTTGCGCGGAGTTATACAAAAAACAATTGGAGAACCGTTTCATTTCATTTCATCGTACTCTAGTGAAGCAGTTTTCAGCTCAGAACTGTCCAGTCACTGGGCTGAATTTCTGCAGTGTCCAATCCATATTTGGCCTGAAGGGAAGAGGACATACACAGACAAGAAGAAACAGCAACCTTTTTACTCCAGACCAAAAGCACATTTATTTCTCTTGAACAATTAAAAATCATATCATATGAGAGTGCTGCAATGATTTAGGGAATGTGTGTGCAAGTAACTATGTAGATAAGTTAAAGGAACAGTACACCCACGGAATGGTGTAACTTCATATTCCACTTACCCTCATGGTGAGCAAGACTCTGGAGCACTTTTTTAATATCTCAAATGCAACCGGAGATCAGGACGGCTTCTCGTTTTCACCCAAATTTCATATAATGGAGTTCGATTGTGCCCGAGCCAAAAAGGTCCATAAAAGTCCACAAAAATTTGTCAATATTCCTCCATACTGCTCGTCCAATGTAACCCAAGTGTCCTGAGTGGGTAGCATCCAGAATTTGCACGAAAAACGTCATTTAGTATATTTTTAGAGCCTAAACAGTACTACATCTTACTTTCGCGAAGCACGTATATGCGCGTTCATGAAACTACAGAAGCCTTGGCGTTCAGAGCCTACTCTGCTGATAAAACAAGCGTAGAAGAAGAAATTTGCTGTTTACATTGTGCTAAGAGCGCCAGAGCTGTAGACAAACCGGGACAAACACAAGAGGGGTTGGATCTTGATTTAAAACAAAGAAAGGGAGAAAAAGAGAACTCAATCTCGTCTGGCGCGCTTTCCATAGTTTCATGAACACGCATCGGCGTGCTCGCAGCAGATGGGATGTAGAACTGTTTAGGCTCTAAAAATATACTAAATGGCGTAGTTTCGAGAAAATTGTTTGTACAAAAATTTTAAAAAGAATGAGAACCCACAGCGTAGATGTGAACTAATAAGAAATGTTTCCATTTTTTTTTTTTCAATACCAAAGGAAAGCATTAAAGCTTGGATTTCTCAGATTGTGTCTTTTGTGACCTGAAAATAACATTTTGTTTATGTATTAAGTGCGCAACAAAATGTAATCTTGCTTTTTTGGCTAAAAGTTTGAAAGCTGAAATTAGATGCTTGCGAATTGAAAGTGGAAAGTCACTGAGTCTTAATTGGTGCCTTGTCGGGTGAGTGCGCTCCAGAGTTGCAACCTTTGAGAAGTGGTTTGGGACCAAAAGGAGAAGTGCAATCGTCGATGAAAGGTTTGGAGGAGAGTGTATGACAATTTGATTTATTTTTAATAGGATTAAGTGATTTGAAGATTCTGAGAGGGAATAAGTTTGAGTATGGTGAAAGAAGAAGTTGTGCCATAAGGATATGGGAAATAATGTAGATGAGGAGGGTGGTGGGAATGGAGGGGAGGGAAAGGAAAGGGAAATAGTGAGTGTGTGCGGGAAAAGGGAAAGGAGGGGCTGAGGAAGGAGCTGATGAAAGGTGGAGCGATATACTTGAATGATAAGGAAAGTCGAGATTTGTGTAGTGCTTGAAAATAGGTAGAGGGTCTGAAAAGGCTAAATGCGAAAAGTGTAAGTTGGAAATGCTTATGGCCTGCGACTAGGAGTATGAAATAAAGAGAGGGAGAAGGGAGTAGGCGAGTAGTGAAAGTTTAATATTGCTTGAAATCGGTGGGGTGTGAGAGGACAAGTGAGGGAAAATAAAAAAGTTTATGGGAAATAGTGGGAAAAAAGCAATAAGAAGGTGGACGACGGAAAGGAAGGAAAAAAAAAAAAAGCGTAAGGGTAATGTTTGTGGCTTTTATATCCGCACAGCCGTTAAAGGCTTTCAAATGTTTTTTTGATGAGTTTTTTTAAATGTAAGAGGCTGAAAAGTCGCGTGCTAAAGTTATAGTGAGCTGAAAAGTCTAGTTTTATTGCTAATTTGGGATGTTGAAGTGAAGGGCTGTTTTGCTGATGAATAATTAGTGTGGGGTGTTTTGTGGTGTACACCCCACTATATGATGAGAGGAAATTGGAATGTCTTTTGTAAGTTGTGGTTCTACATGTGAAGGTAGGACGTTTGTGTCCAGTTTGGCAGGCTAGCTGCTTGTACTGGCTAAAATCGAAAGAGCTGAAAAGTTCGTAGTTAAAGAGAAAAGTTGTAATGACGACGATGTTTGTTTTGTTTATTATAATTAAGATTTATATGGGGTGTAGTTAAGTGTAAAAGGCGTGAATAATTGGAAAAAATAAATACCACGCTTTCCCTCCTCTTTTTATGTATTTTAAGGGTGGTAGTAGATAAGTGGGGGACGATGGTGATTTTTATAAATAGTAAACTGGGCGCTGTGTAAGTGCTGGGGCGGTGGGGCAGAGCAGCAGAGCACCTGCGCTGCTTCCGGTGTGAGCGCTAAGGTAGAGTCATGACTGTGAGTGGAAGTGACATATTTTTTTATGTATTAGCGAAGGCGGAATTGTAGATGTTTTAGTCATCAGAAGACCTGACCGAACGCCGCTGCTCTGTGAGTAATGCTGTATTGGGTGAGTTTCAGTGCAAGTTAGGAGAGCTAGCTTAGGTTGTTGCTAACTGGGTTTCATGTATATTTTTAAGAAAATTAGTTATGAGCGTGAATCCGATCAGACACTAACTGTAACAAATGCATGTGTTTAGCAGAAGATCTACAGTAACCGCTCGTGTTTACATAAAGTTGATCACCAGAACACAACTTGCTTCTCTCAGATAAAACATTTCCGGGAGACGTCATATTTTTGGGTCCAGCAAGCTGTGAAACATCGATAGACATCCCTGCTTGTGAAAGCTTTCTTTCTCGATCAATGTAGGAAAAATCCGGTCAGCTGATGTAGCTGTTTGAAAACTTCTGCGGGGATTCCGTTTGGATCGCACCCAATAAAGGAGATTGTTTGCTGTTGAATCGCTTCAGTTATCAGGGATTAAAATGGTAAATATCATTAACCTTACTTTGGCTTTACTACAGTGTATTCTGCTCTGGGTTCAGTATGACGGCGGAGGGACAGTGGGATGCATAGGTGACGTCACCATCTGCAACCTAAAGATCATGTGACGTCATCTGACGTGTAACCGTGTACACGACGGGTAGTGGTCCCGATTACGTGTTCAAAATATTGTAAACGTTGACACCCCTAATACATACACTATCCTTGGTTTCAGCTGTCCTCTCTGTTCCTTAATCTCATAAGCAGCTGTGGAAAAATCTCCCTCAGTGGTTGGACACCGGTGAAGCACAACGCCAACTTCATGGGTCACCCCATGCTGAATAGCCTCAGTAAAACACTTGTCATGCCTACAAGAATAAAATAAAAATCATAGTCTTACCTGCAAATCACCCACACCCTTGAAATCTAATCCATAGCATGTTTGCCTGCAAAACGCTGGTAAAACAACCAGCTGCAGGAGACAGGACTCTGCTTTGGCCAGCTACAGAGGGAAACGACAGCAGCTGCTTTCCAACGTAGCAAAGTAGCAGTAACCAACTAGTTATTAGAAATATTAGAAATATATTCAGGGGTCAGCGGGGACATGGAAACGGGGACACAAAAATAAAAATTGGATTGATTTAGTGACGTAATGACCCAGCACAAACTTGGTTCCGTCTGTGGAAAACAGAACAGGTTCTTTGGAAGCACCAGGATTGAACCAGTTGAGCACTGGCTTTAGCACCAGCACCAAACTAGCACCAGTTCATCTTTGGTAAAAATAAGGCCTAATCTCATGTTCAGGTCTGAGTTTGCATTTCATCCTCCAGCTCTTTTCTTCTGTTTTGCACTTATGAATTAGAGCAGATTGTTCCACAGCTAAATAAGCCTCAGCAGACACTGAAGTGTTACTGTGTATGTCTGGATATATCTATACCTCAGTGACACTGCAATGATAAGGGATTAGAAAGGAAAAACAGAGGTGGATATCACGCTTTTTCTTTTTAATCCAGTCTAAGAATCTTTTCTCAACTTCATTCCAAACCACAGATGTGACTGAAATTTGGATGAAGCGGAAGAGAAAGTCAGAGTTGGACACAGGGGAAAGAGAAAATATTCTAGGCATGCTGCGACCAGGATATTTGCAACCTGGTATCACAGGTTGTGTCTTCACTCTGCTGCTGGAGTTGTATAACACAGGTAAGGTGTGTGGTCAGAGCTCCCAGCCGGGGAGAGCGCAGGGATTGCTTTGGAGATGTAGCTTTTTGTTTTTCACGGTGTGACATTGATAAAATATCCTCTCTAGCTGCCTTACACCTACCCGATAGACCTTTGATGAATTAAATATTTCTCCATAGTAGTTTTTGTTTTTAGAATTGTGATGATCAACTAGGATGCTCCTCTTTGACCTTTAACAGGAAAACATGACTGTATCTGAAGCTGAGCTTCTCCCATGAAGGAAACACAACTGCACACAGTTTTCCATACAGACCATTCAGGTCAAATTGGAACCATTCTGATATTTAACAGCAGTAAAAAGACCATAAACATTCTTTTAGCCACTACCAGGGAGCAGTGGATTATATTTATCAGTGAGGATGTGCAGTCAGTAAGTGTTGCTGCTTGTGTAACTTATTATCTTTTGTGTCAGAGACCAGTAAACGGTGGTTGATGAGCCGACAAGCTGCTAATGTAGCTACAGAAGCTAACACTGTTTGGTTAACTTCACGTCAGACTTCTGCTCATTATTTTCATCAGAGTCCAGCCCTTTTACTCCGCGGATCCTCTCTATCAAACGTGCCATTACGTTTTTATCACGTTTTTCTCTGTTGGGACATCATTTCCTTCACCTGCTCTGTCCTGATAAAACTTTGTTTTGGCTTTGACGTTTGCCTCGTGGATGCGCTTACAGACAAGTCTAACTCTCGTGCGTATTCTCGGAACAAACAATAGTTGGGGATTAAAAGAGGTTAAAATGAGCTCATTAAATTTTCCTCCCTCCCAACAAGAATTAAAAATTCATTTGAAGAGAATTTAAGAAGGATTGTGTATGTAAAACAGCAGGTTATGACACCTTTAAAAAGGAGCACTTCTCCACGTCCATCGCCTGGCTGATGGTAAAGGAGCGAACTCTCAGAAACAGCTCAAACCCTGTAGCCTGAATGTGTTTAAACATTTGTGCAGGCCGGTCTGGGTGGATTTTTCTTCCAAAAACAAGGTGGTGTGGACTTGTTTTTTTTTTTCTATTTTCATTTTCTTAGCTGGAGGAGAGAGGACATTCATTTTACAAAAATCCACCTACACTAGGCTGTTCACCCTCATCAATTCAGACTATCTGGGCTCATTAATGTTGTTACTTCCATTAATAATGCTTTAAAAAATTGTTTAGTGTTTGGAGAAATGGTGGTGTCTGTTTGGCGGCAGGTGTTTTTGTGCAGACATATGATGTCGGTTGCTTTGCAAATGTGAAGCAACATGCCCATGTTGAAATCGGTGCTGTCATCTCCAACCACTCATCCAGGCCCAAGACACCCAGAATATCAAAATTCACCACGAAGTCTACAAAAGTCTAAAACAAATGTAATCCAACGAGTGGGTTGAACACAGAGCAGTTGGTTGCTAGGCAATGCAACATCTGTTTATGCTGGCGCAGGGATATTTTGTGCTGTGGTCTATCGGTTCTACATGTGGGTTACAGTCTGTTTTACCACAAGCTTGGAATGCAGCTCAGCCAATCACATTTAAGAATGAGAAACACCTGTTTTATAAACAGTAGTACCTAGCAATCCCCCGATTCTTTCTTTCTTTCTTTTAAATCAATAGTCAACCCCTCTTGTGTTTGTCTGCAGCTCGGTCGCTCTTAGCACAATGTAAACAGAAAATTTCTTCTTCTACACTTGCATTATCAGCAGAGTAGGCTCTGAACGCACGCTCTCGTCTGGTTTGGTCTGCGGCAGCTTCTGTAGTGTCATGAACTCACATGGATGCGCATGGGGCAGTAAATGTTCTACTGTTTACGCTATAAAAATATTCTAAATGACGTCGTTTCAAGCCAAAACAATGTTCCACAACATTTCCACTCTTACTGTATGACATGGAGCCTAGCCGGTACATGTCCGCTACATCACCAAAGTAAAAGAGTGGAATGCATGTGTGAATGCAAATGTTATTAAGGACAAAGTCCGCACTATTACCGCTTTCCAGAACAAGGCTGAAAGGGGTTTTTCAGACATCCTGAAGCAGGAGAGACACAAGAAACGCCAACCACATGGGAGATCAATTCCATCAATCAGCTTTGTGAGTGAGGGGCAAAAGCTACCAACCACAGCAACAAGACGCAAAAGGCCCAATCATGGGCGATGTGGATAGATCTGGGGTGAAGACTGCAATTCACCCAGGTTGTCCAGACAACCCTGAGGCCAGATGTGGTCCTGTGGGCGAAGGAGATCATCCTCACTGAGCTTACAGGCCCATGGGAAGAAGGTTGTGAGCAGGCATTTGAGAGAAAGAAAGCCAAATACCAGGATCTTTCACGACTGCAGGGAGAAAGGATTGCAGGCGTGGCTCTTCCCAGTCAAGGTCGACTGTAGAGGATTCTCTGCCCAATCAGGCAGTTTACATGGAGACTTTTTCCCTTTGGATAGAAATAATTCTGATTGAGGATTTAGGGAGTGTTAAAAGGGAAAAATAAAACGGGGGGGGGAAATAAAAAAATTAAAAAAAATCACCGGAGAGAAAAGAAAAAATATATTAAAAAAGAGAAAAACAAAGAGGGGGTGAGGAAAAAGAAGAGGGATCAAAAAAAAGAAAAAAGAAAAGGAGAAGAGAAGAAAGTAAAAAAAATGATACAAAGAGGGGAGGAAAAAGGAAAAAAACAAAAAAAAAGAGAAAATAAAAAAAAAGTGTGGAGGATGCTCACAGCTGTAGGGGTGACGGGAAGATTGGGATGGGGGAGGAAGCAGAGAGAGCCCTCTTGCTGGTCATGGACCAGGAGAGAGGAGCTTAGCTGGAAGCTAGGAGGAGTTGATGGGCAGTGATTTGGCTACCACTGCCAACCCACCAACGTTTAGGGTGTTGCAGTTCAGGGTCGAGACATTCAATGATCGTTTGATACTGCCTGACGACATCGACTCTTCCTGGGTAAGGCTACATTCAACAAAAGTTAATGAAGGAGAAGCATCTTTAGATGGAATTGTATTCAATGACGCAGGCTACTTAGATGGTCTCTATATAGATATGTAATTTAAAGTCAAGTAGAGACGCTTACTTTCATGGAATTTTTTAAAATAAAGGCATAAAATATAAACTGTGTGGACTTGAAGCGTTATCCATTCAGAGATGCACTATTCCCACAGCAGTAAGCCTCTTCAGACTTTTTGTGAGCATAAAAGCTTAAAACCTCATGCAGGGTTGGTGGGACATTGTGGCAGAAATTACACATCATTAGAGGTGTGCTTTAATGACGGCTAATTACTTCAGCACCTCTAATTCCATTTCAAACTGGAAAGTGTAAGTGCATGGTAATGACTGTCATAATGGAGGATTTGCGGCTTTGTTGCAGGCTGTTTTCACTCAGAAGGAAGTCGCCACCATCATCAGACACAAGCACGCAAAGCGTATAAAAGGATGTTGGGAAAGATGCCAGTTTCAGTTTCATTGGTCTCTTTGCTTTTTGTCTGAGAGCTTTTATTGCTGCCAGCCGAAGCCATGACGGGAGGCTTGCATTGTCATCCCTGCAGGGGTTTATACCTGTTTGAATCCCCCGCTGACAGCAAAGATACCACGGATACCACTGAAAATGGCAACGGTCTTTTAAAAGGGTTGAAAATGGAGATGTCTGATATTATCTGCCAATTGATATTATCAGCCGATATCAGCAATAAAATATGATATCGGAAAATGTCAGTATAAGTTTTTACTTTTTCAATGACACAATAAAAACTTTTGGCCATGCATCACTTGGGGTGTAAGAAAATATCTGTACACTGAGACCATGTCTACAGTTGGTTGTGGAAGTGCTTAAACACATGAACATTTAGCCAAAACCCTGTCTCGGCTACACGACTCTATTGTTTAAAGTTCCCCTCCCTGGATATTTTTTTACACAGGTAAGTGTGCCATCTAGTTCTTGAATCTCAAAAAAAAAAAAAAAAAAAAAAAAAAAAAAAAAAGAATCTCCAGTTCTTGGAATGGTGTAGACTCATTAGGCATTTAAGAACTGACTTCGGTAAGGAAGTGACATCATAAAGACTGCGCAGGGACACAACCTGCTCATCTACCAGTGAGCACTCAGAGGTAAATAATAGCAAGATGCGGGAGAATCATTCAGACGTGACTTCGCTGCTCCTTATTGTAAAGATCACACAAGAGTAGATATCGGATGCAACAATATCAGATTCATCACATCAATGCATGTCTGCCTTTTTTCGCGCGACTAGGTCGGGGCCGCACCAGGGGGCAGCGGAGCGCATGCCTGAACCACGTGGGGGTTGCGTGACGAAGCAGATTCAGGGAGGAGGGTGGACGTTCCGACGGTCAAAAGATTTTAAACAAATTAATAAAAAAGAAAACTCCTCTTCTTCCGAACTAGGAGGCATTGCACAAGTCAAAAGCATTACGAACTATAAATATGTCCATCAAGTTTGATTAGATCACTTTTTCCAGTGTCCATATAAACACGTAAAGATTTCAACCGGATAGATGAAAATACAGCTGATGACATCAGTGTTAGCATGGTGTTATCCTCTGCCACATAAGGAAAAATGGCAAGGATAGAAATTTACTGTAATTTATTCACACTTAGTAACAGACCCATGGCACTGGGAATACATTTCCTGAAGTCCCTAGATGTGCCGCGACACCAACAGCATCAATATAAACATTATCATGAAGCAATTCTTTATTTTTTCGAGGTTTGTCTTTGTAGACATTTTTCTCAAGCTGACCAGGGCTTACAGGGTTAACCTGACCAGCACTGTCTGTTATCCTCACCTCTGCAAAGTATTGTAGACTGATTACATGGCTACAAGCTAACCCAAATGGTAAAATGGGTTATGTGCATGTCTGCAGAGTGGATTCATCTACATGGATTCAGAAACATGCAGTCAGTCATAGACAACCCAGAAGTACCTTCAAAGGGAAGCTCACAGGGGGAAACCTGGTTCCAGCCTGGGTTCTTGCCCAATGTGATGCCCAAAGCAACTCCACCGACTCCAGTTAGGAACAGAAATGTAGGGAAAGAGGCAATCAATGCAAAGCCGATCTCATTTCATTAGTTTACAGGACAAACACACTTCCAAAAGTTGGGATGCTGCAAGTGAAAAACAGTGGAGTGCAAATCTATTAAACCAATATTTTATTCAGTGCTCATTCTATTGTTCATAAAAGAACATAGAAAACATTACTATTAATGATACAACAGAGGAAACATCAAATGCTGAAAGTGAGACATTTAAATATTTCATGAAAACTGAGCTCATCTTGCAGAGACGCAGCAACATGTCTGTAAAAAGTAGTTCCAGGGTGATTTTACCATCGTCTAACATCTCTTCATTTAACAACTGTCTGTAAATGTCTGGGAAGTGAGGAGACCAGTTGCTGGGGTTTTAGGAGAGGAATGTTGTCCCATTGTGGTCTGATGCAGGATTCTAGCTGCTCAACAGTCCTGGACTTTGCTGGACTGCAGGCAGACCAGTTCAGCAGCCAGACTCTTCTTTTTCCAGCCATGCTGTTGTAATGGATCCAGTATGTGGTCCAGGTCTTGCTGAAATATGCAGGTCTTCCCTGAAAGAGACGTCTGGATGGGAGCAGATGTTGCTCTAAAACCTCTGTGTACTTTCCAGCATTGATGGAGCATCATAGATGTGGAAGCTGCCGTCACCATAGACACCGATGCAACCCCATCCCATCAGAGATGCAGCTTTTCAAATGTCCACTGATAACAAGCTGTATGCTCCCTCTCCTCAGAACAGTTTCCACTTTGCCTCAGAGCATTTTACACTAGAAAAGCACTCAAAGAGTGCAGACCCCCACCAAGCAGCTCGACTCACTTGTTTTTGTGGGTTTTGGATCATTGTATCCTAAATTCTCTCTGGATCAACTTTCAAAACATGATAGAACTCATTAAGATCCTTGCTTGTAATTTTTTTTTTTCACCAAAACATTCACGCCATTTGTATGGAGTTATATGGAACAATTCAAAAAATTTGGCTTATTAGGGTGATGTTGATGCAAGACTGTTTAGGCGTTGGTAAGGAGGTTTGATGTTCACCATGGGGCGTCGGTCAGAACACACAGGACTCGCTTGTACAGCTAACTGTCTTTACTGGTCACTCTTTTTTTTTTAAAGGATTTTTGGGCACTAGTGGCCTTTATACAACAGTGTATAGTGACAGGAAAGGGGCAGAGAGAGTGGGGAGTGACATGCAGCAAAGGGTCCTCGACCGGGAATCGAACCGGGGCCGACTGCGCTGAGGAACTGTAGCCTCTGTTCATGGGGTGGCTGCTCAACCAACTGAGCTAATCACCGCCCCTTTACTGGTCACTCTTAATCACAACAGCAGAGTAATGCAACAAACGACAGGCTTACAGGTGAGGAATTCCAGGCTAGTTAAGGTGAATGCTGGATGGAAGTGAGTGTGGTCTATAAACACAGAAATACAAAACCATGAGGGACATTCGTTTGGCAAATAAACACGAAAGTCTAGATCCAGCAGTAACCAGGTTTTAGGTTGTTTTCACACTGGACCCATTTACATGGACCTAACTGGGTTTTTGGTACTGAACATGGCGCAACTGGGTCTGTATGAACACGCCACTCGCACTCGTAGTCAACCTAACTCGCCCACTCTCAGACCGGCTGTACAGAGTGGTTTCGGAGCAGGTTGAAATGCATCAACCTGAAATGCGGCGTGAGTGACGTGTCAACACGCAGCAACTTTAGCCCGACCTAAATCCCAGATACTCCGCCTTTTTGATCTAAAAGGGTATCTGTAGGCAGCTGTACTCTTGGGATATTCTTTATTGACAGTGTCATATTACAAATAAGGGTTACATGGCATGCCTAACTGTAGTGTTTAGTATCATCATGTGTTTGCTAGCTACTAATGTATGTCAAATGTTAAGATCAACAAACACTGGCCAAATTACTAACAAGGACAGGCTCAGCGTTAATGCTCATGTTTACAACTCACCACTACCTGGCCGTTTCTGCGTATAGTCTGGACTTCGCGGTTCAACAGAATCAATCTGAGCCTTGTTTAGGTCTGTCTGGAAATCCACCCGCAACCGTGTCACGTGTTCAACACACTCCATCATTCACGTGTTTTGTTTACAACACAGCCATGCTTTACAGCTGGGATGTGTCTACTTCCGTCTGGTTGCCATGGATACACAATGCTCCAGTCTGTAGAACAACTGCTGGGCGCGGTGATTAAAAAGCATATGTGCTGTGGCAGCGCCTGGCTCGACCCAAATATGTGTGAAAACGACCTCAGATCCAGCAGGAACCAGGTCTAGATCCAGCAGGAACATGGGCCAGCAGGACATGAGCTCCAACTGTGCTACAGAAAGTTTTTAGATGTAATGTAAAGTTTTTAGACGTACAGCAGGACTCTGTAATCCTGCTCTCCTGAACTGGACCAGTTCTGCTGTGCAGTAAATCATCCTGGCTGTAAAACCACCAGCGAGTCCTCCCACAGAAAGCATCCTACACTTTGCTGCTAGCATATTCTCTTTGAAGATTATGGGGACCATAAAACTGGAGGATGGAAGGGTGTATAAAAGTGATGAGTGAACACGTGAGTGACGGTGAAATATGAAGAGTCGTTGGCCCTCCATATTTTAATGACGCTCCTAATGATGCTCAGTGGCTGTTGCACGGAGCGAGAATCACTCAGAGGGAAGTTGTTAAATCGTCCTGACGTATGAAGCAGGGCAGAGTCTGGATGATGTACCAGAACATCACTTCCTGGAAAATACACTTTAACACACAATTATTGAAGAAAAAGGAGAATTAATGTTAGAAGTACTCTGAAGGGCTGTCCTCCACTATCATGTCTGTAATTTATGTGTAAATTTCCTGCTTCTGCAGGATATTTTAGGCTTTTTATGTGGCTTCATGGAGGCATTTCTATGATACATAATTATTTTCTTATTCTATCATAGTCGGTTTGATGTTTCTATTTGTCTCTTACTGGAAACAAAGGCTTCATAATCACGATGAATAATAAAGCATGATGATAAGAGTACATCTGCCTCTACACTTAACAAATGTCTGATTCATGCTGCCCTCGGCCATCCAGCAGCTTTTCATGCAATCTGTTTCGTTTACTGTGCAAACAGACGTCTGATCTGCAGCTTTACACTGCAGCAGGTCTGCAGGGAAGCAGCCATGAAGGAAATAAATGCTGCTTCTCTCGTTGCAAAGACATGCTGATGGAAATATGAGACACACACAGTAACACTTCTCATTTTTATTAAAGCCAAAAGAAAAAGTCTGCCAACCTTGAAAAGGATCTCCAGGGAGACGCAGATGTGGGCAGATTATTCCGATTCACAAGAAGCAACACTGCAATAAATAAATTAGTCTTCCATTATAGGTAAAGTGGGATGCCATTTAAATGTACTTATGACATATAAACTCAGTAATGCCCCGGTGAGTGCTAGACCAGACTAATAGCTTATTACTAGCCATTTAATAATAAGGAGGGAGCTGTAATTGGCTGAGGTGAAGCTGGTTTCAACTACTTGATAAACACTTGTGGTTTAGCTTCCATCATGCTCCACTCACATCAGCTCATGTGGAGAGAATAGAAAGTGAAGTTTAAAGTTGACGCCAGGACTTCTGCTCTCTTCGGTTGTTTTGGAGGATCAGAAACAGCCGGTAGGATATTTCTTGTCTTCTTTGTCCAGGTCGCTTTCCAGCACGGTTGGAGAGATGAGGAGTGCAGGCTGCTGTTTGGGATTCACCACATCGCCTCGTCAGACAACTGCTTGCTGATTGCAATCCAAGTTTGGAGAGATGAAGCTCAGCTGAAAAGTGAAGATGAAAACTTTTCTTCTCACCAACTATGCAATCAGGTTTTCCATCAAAACAGCACCTGGAATACAAATAGCAGAGACTGCATGAGGGACTGGATCAGAGGGACGGGGGACATGCAGAGCTGGGTGCCTCTAAAGGGTTAACATTTCATGCTGAAACACCGGTTTCCTGTTAATGACTGTTAATGAACGAGCAGCAGATACAGAGAAGGACGAGGTAGAAGCAGCTCCGTCCCAACAAAGTCCAGCTGTCCTTATGTGTCCTAACTCCTGTCCTCAGTCCCTTTCTCAGTCTTGTCCTCAGTCCTGTCCTCAGTCCTGGGTCCTGTCCTCAGTCCTGTCCTCAGTCCTGTTCTCAGTCCTGTCGTCGGTCCAGTACTTAGTCCCATTCTCAGTCTTGTCCTCAGTCCTGTCCTCAGTCCTGGGTCCTGTCCTCAGTCCTGTCCTCAGTCCTGTTCTCAGTCCTGTCGTCGGTCCTGTACTTAGTCCCATTCTCAGTCCTGTTCTCAGTCTTGTCCTCAATCCTGTTCTCAGTCCAGTCCTCACCTCAGTCCTCATTCATGTTAATAGTCCTGTCCTCGATCCCGTTCTCAGTCCTTACCTCAGTCCTGTCCTCAGTCCCCCTTAGTCCTTTTCTCAGTCCTGTCGTCAGTCCTGTCCTTATCCCGTTCTCAGTCCTGTTCTCAGTCTTGTCCTTTTTCCTGTCCTCAGTCCTGTCGTCGGTCCTATTCTCAGTCTTGTCCTCAGTCCTATTCTCAGTCCTGTTGTCAATTCTTTCCTGTCCTCAGTCCCGTTCTAAGTCCGGTTCTCAAACCTGTTCTCAGTCCTTTTTCTCAGTCCTGTCGCCAGTCCTGTACTTAGTCCCATTCTCAGTCCTGTCCTTATCCCGTTCTCAGTCCTGTCCTCAGTCCTGTCCTCGATCCCGTTCTCAGTCCTTACCTCAGTCCTGTCCTCAGTCCTGTCCTTATCCCGTTCTCAGTCCTGTTCTCAGTCTTGTCCTTTTTCCTGTCCTCAGTCCTGTCGTCGGTCCTATTCTCAGTCTTGTCCTCAGTCCTGTTCTCAGTCCTGTTGTCAATTCTTTCCTGTCCTCAGTCCCGTTCTAAGTCCGGTTCTCAAACCTGTTCTCAGTCCTTTTTCTCAGTCCTGTCCTCAGTCCTGTCCTCAGTCCTGTCCTCAGTCCCGTTCTCAGTCCTGTTCTAATTCCTGTCCTCAGTCCTGTCGTCAGTCTCGTCCTCAGTCCTGTTCTCAGTCCTGTCCTCACTCCTATCTTCAGTCTTGTCCTCAGTCCTGTTCTCAGTCTTGTCCTCATTCCTTTTCTCAGTCCTGTCCTCAGTTCTGTCCTCAGTCCTGTCCTTAGTCCTGTTCTCAGTCATGTCCTCAGTCCTGTTCTCAGTCCAGTCCTCACCTCAGTCCTTATTCATGTTAATAGTCCTGTCCTCAATCCCGTTCTCAGTCCTCACCTCAGTCCTTATTCATGTTAATAGTCCTGTCCTCAATCCCGTTCTCAGTCCTTACCTCAGTCCTGTCCTCAGTCCCCCTTAGTCCTTTTCTCAGTCCTGTCCTCAGTCCTGTCGTCAGTCCTATTCTCAGTCTCGTCCTCAGTGCTGTTCTCAGTCTTGTCCTCGATCCTGTCCTCATTCCTGTCAACAGTCTTTGTCTCATTCCTAATCTCAGTCCTGTTTTCAGTCCCGTTATCAGTTCTGTCCTCAGTCCTGTTCTCAGTCGTATCCTTAGTCACGTTCTCAGTCCAGTCTTCAGTCCTGTTCTTAGTCCTTTTCTCACTTTTGTCCTTAGTCCTGTCCTCATTCCCGTTCCGAGTCCAGTCCGCAGTCCTGTCCTCAGTCCTGTTCTCACTCTTGTCTTCAGTCCTCTTCTCAGTAAAGTCCTCAGTTCTGTCCTTAGTCCTGTTCTCAGTCCTATTTTCAGCACTGTTCTCAGTCTTGTCCTCAGTCCCATTCTCAGTGCAGTCCTCAGTCCTTTTCTCAGTCCTGTCCTTAGTCCTGTACTCAGTCCTATTCTCAGTCTTGTCTCTTGTCCCGTTCTCAGACCTGTCCTCAGTCCTTTCCTCATCCTGTCCTCATCCTGTCCTCAGTCCTGTTCTCAGTCCTATTCTCAGTCTCGTCTTCAGTCCTGTTCTCAGTCTTGTCCTCGGTCCTGTCCTCAGTCCTGTCCAGTCTTTTCTCATTCCTGTCCTTAGTCCTGTCCTCTGTCCTGTCGTCAGTCCTGTCCTAAGTCCTGTTCTCAGTCTTTTCCTTAGTCCTGTCCTCAGTCCCGTTCTCAGTCCTGTCCGTAGTCCTGTCCTCAGTCCTTTTCTCAGTCTTGTTCTCAGTCCTGTCCTCAGTCCCATTCTTAGTCCCGTTCTCAGTCCTGTCCTTAGTCCTGTACTCAGTTCTGTCCTCAGTCCTTTCCTCAGTCCTGTCCTTTGTCCTGTTCTTGGTCCTGTCCTAAGTCCTTTCCTCAGTCTTGTTCTCAGTCCTGTCCTTAGTCCTGTACTCATTTCAGTCCTCAGTCCTTTCCTCAGTCCTGTCCTCAGTCCTGTACTCATTTCTGTCCTCAGTCCTTTCCTCAGTCCTGTTCTTTGTCCTGTTCTCAGTTCTGTCCTCAGTCCTGTCCTCATTCCTGTTAATAGTCCTGTCCTCAGTCCCGTTCTCAGTCCTGATATCAGTCCTGTTCTCATTCTTGTCCTCAGTCCCGTTCTCAGTCCTGTCCTTAGTCCTGTACTCATTTCTGTCCTCAGTCCTTTCCTCAGTCCTGTTCTTAGTCCTGTTCTCAGTTCTGTCCTCAGTCCTGTCCTCATTCCTGTTAATAGTCCTGTCCTCAGTCCCGTTCTCAGTCCTGTCCTCAGTCCTGATATCAGTCCTGTTCTCATTCTTGTCCTCAGTCCCGTTCTCAGTCTTGTCCTCAGTTCTGTTCTCAGTCCTGTTCTCAGTTCTGTCCTCAGTCCTGTCCTCAGTCCCGTTCTCAGTCTATTTCTCAGTCCTGTTTTCAGTCCTGTCCTCAGTTCTGTTCTCACTCTTGTCCTTAGTCTTGTTCTCAGCCCTTTCCTTTGTCCCATTCTCAGTCCTGGCCTCAGTCCCGTTCTTAGTCCTGTTCTCAGTCCTGTCCTCAGTTCTGTCCTCAGTCCTGTTCTCAGTCCTGTTCTCAGTCCTTTCCTTTGTCCCATTCTCAGTCCTGGCCTCAGTCCTGTTCTCAGTCCCGTTCTCAGTCCTGTCCTCAGTCTTTTCCTCAGTCCTGTTTTCATTCTTGTCCTCAGTCTTGTCCTTAGTCCAGTCCTCAGTCCTGTCCTCATTCATGTTCTCAGTCCTGTTTTCATTCCCGTCCTCAGTCCTGTTCTCGGTCTTACTAGGCTGGACCACCGTCCTTATGTATCCTCCGTCCTGCCAGGCATGAAATCATAGTCCTAATCAAGGCCTCTGTCCTGTCCTCAGTCTTTCTAGGTGGGAGACCACTGTCCTCATGTGTCCTCTGTCCTGTCCTAAAGCATGTCCTTAGTCCTTCCAGGAAGCAGACCCCTGTCCCTTTCACTCCCCATCTCGCTCTGCATGGTGGAACTTGGTCCAGTCCAGCCTGCAGGAAGCAGAGAAGCAGGACGTGTCTCCTGCCTGCAGAGGACGGCGTCTCCAGCGGCCGAATGAGGACGTCTCCTTGTCTCCTGTGATGTTGGCTGCTTGTTCATCAGCTTCTGTCAGTTTTCATGTCACGCTGTCCAGATTACAGAGATGGAAAGATTCTCATGTTTACAACTTGCTGACATCAGATAGCAGCTCCAGACTGCTGGATGGAGGGAATAAAACTCTTTATCTAGCTCCTGCAGAACGGATGCTTTTTCTCCGCTTGCTGCTGAGTCTTTTCCTTCTGCTCAGCAAAAACTCAGCAACAAATGCTGGATGACTGTAAATCACTGCGACTAATTTCCAGCTAAGATGATTCCCTTGTCTGCTGGACAGCTTTGGGATCTTCTCTAGAGGTAAAGGTGGGGTGAAGGACGTGACTCTGGACAAGTGCATGAGGAAGAGTTAGCAGGAAACAGCAGGTTAGCAGTTGGAGGATTCCCAACAATGCAGCTGAGGCCTGTTTCACGAAGCAGGTTTAACAAACTCTGAGCCTAACCCTGAACTCAGAGTTGGGAAACTGAGTTTTTGGTTTCAGAACAGTAGATTTGAGTCGGTTTAATAAACTCGGGTTGGTTCAACCCATTTCCACGTATGCCTGCAGGGACAAAAAGCCAGCATCAATGGAGCCCCGATTCCACTAGTCACCACGACAACTTGGATGTGAGGGCAAGGCTGCGATGGTCATTAAATGGAGCGAGAACTTCTAAAGCCTCATATGGCGAGTTTGAACTGCTGCTGCAAAACGTAGATGGCATGGAGAAGATTTAAGTTTAAATGCTGTCATGTACAATCAGAATGATGTCATAGGGTAAAACTGTTCAATGGTAGTGAGACAGTCCAGGATCATGGCAGTATGATTCCAAGTGATGACTTAAGTTGTGTGTATGATTGAATGGTTTGCGCACCTGCCTCCCACCTAGGAAAGTTTGTTCCAATCCTTCTCTGTATTGCCATTGCAATCTTTTTATTTGTTTAATTTAGGTGCAATCCTGCGGGGAGAAGCGCTCTTGTCAGCAGCGTTAAGATGAAATATAACCAACGCACTGCCCAAATGCCCTGCATGTCCAATGAAGAAAAAAAAATCTATTTGTGAAAAATGCGGGAAAGTGGGACAAAGTGTGATAATTTGGGAAAAAAAAAATGCAACGTGAAGTTGAACCATAACAGATGTGGGTATGAAAAAGTTCTGCCTTTTTCTGCCAGAAGTGCGTGATGACATATTCGCAGGACAAACTCAAGGTTTCTCCACATTTACCTGCTACCCTACCAGGTTGGTTTCAATGAGTCTGTTGCTCTGGTAACTGACCGAGGGTTTAAGTTACCCCTCTCTGTGAAACAGGCTAGTTACTCCTCTTTCCCTGGGTTGAGTTGCCTACCTTTGTGAAACAGAAAACTCAGAGTTTCCCTAATCTTAGGGTTTTGATTAAACCTGCTTCGTGAAACAGACCCCAGGACTCCAGGATCTAGATCAGAACTTCCATCTCATCTGCTCACACAAACAGCAAAAGGACTGTTTTCTGAAAGCCTTTAAAGTAGAATAAAGTACAGGTCCTCAAGTTACTGTAAGATTGTTTACAGTACCACTACTCCATTTCCCTTTACAGCATCACTGGAGTATATGTCCTTTGCAGTATCACTGTTGTACTTTTCTCTTGGTATAAATACAATAGTATTTTCCCCCCTCAAGTAAATACAAGTATTTAATTTCCAACAATATGACACCCTAGGTTCTATTGTTCATACAGGTATATGTACACATGAGCTTATCAAAGGTGAAATCTGCATCGTTGTACCAGCACACCTCATATTAGACAGACACACAGGTAGTCATGGGATTAAGTGGACATTTAACTCATGGTGCAGAACAGAACAGAGGGTGCCGCAAAGTACAATTGGAAATAGGGAGATAAGAGCATCTACTGTACCAGGAACCAGCCACAGCAACCACTACAATATCAAATTGAAAAATTATATTTGGTTCAAGGGGCAAACTCTGCTAGAGAACAGCAAGGCTACTTCCTGGTTGCCAAAAAATTGTAGTTTTGTCTTCATCCACTAGGGGCTGGCTGCAAAACGGAGCAAATCCCCCATAGGCTCCTCTGTTAAAAAACTTCACAGCAGAAATAAACATGTTTACAGTCTGGTTCAAAAAATCATCTTAGATTTAAAAGGTCAAGTTTACATTCATGTCAACTGTGAGGGGGGGGGGGTTCAATAACTCATCCATTTAATCTTGAAATTATACAAAATTAGGGGCGTGTCCTTTTGATTGACAGGCGGCAGACCGGGTGCTGATTTTAGCAGTGGAGGCTAATAGTTAGCTCCCTGCTTGCTCCCAGCATGGCCTGTAGAAAAAGTACCACAATGGTGGTTTTTAGCTGGTTAACAGCAAGTCTGAGCATGTCTTACCTGTAAACTGCTTACCTTCGTTCATTCTTGTTCACTTCGGATTAGCTCGGTTAGCATTTAGCTTGGCTGTCAACCATTTGCCCTGTGGCTCAGAGTGGCCTTGTTTTTGCCCATGTTAGTATTTTCCAGAGGTGACGACACACGCGACACGGCAAGATAGCGACGGTGGGAAACACCCAGCTGGCTTCACTTTTAGCTGTTCAGACATAACCGGACACTTCATCCATTTAAAGCCTTTGATTTGGTTGCAGTTTAGTGGCTGCAGTTAATGTTTCTTGTCCTTCTAACTATGGCTTTATGTTAATTTGGCATAGTGGTGTTTTTTTATGTAGCGTTATTTGCATTGATGGAAAACAATGCATATATTTAAATATTGAGCAATAATTAAAAGAACTTTGCTTTACATTTATTTGAGTTTTGCTGACTTTGTCCTGCAGCTCACTGGCTCATTTTCACTTTGGCCCTTGGAAGCAAAAAGTTTGGGTCTAGTTTGAAAAGTAAGAGAGGGGGAAAAACATTTTCAGACTATTGGTGCTAGACGCAAAAACACTAAAGGCCCTCCGTGAGAGTGGGAGGGATAAATGAGAACTAGAACAAGAAGAAGACAGAGAAGAAGAAGACAACATTAACAACAGCAGCAGCAACAGAATGCTATCACCAACAAAACTGTGCTGCCTTGGTGATTTGCGCTCTTCGTTGTGTGGAATTCACCAAAAAGAAAAGGCGACAAGGTTGTGTGTGGACGAGTAATTGGCTGACCAGACGTCGGCTGTACGGTCTGTTGGTTCTACAACAAGAACTCTGTCTAAATGACAAGCCGAGTCGCCATGCTGCTTACGATTTACTGTGTTTTTGTTTCACGTGTGCGAAATGTGAAAATCTCTGGGGAAAGAGTTCTCAGTCTGGTCGTGGCGCCGCTTCAACATGCGATTCACTCACGAGCCACGACCAAAATATCAAACAGATTTGATTTTCTTGCGACTTACAATTTCTGATCGGGAGCTCGTCATGAGGTGCCAATTACTTCTCGTGACCCCCTTCCTTGTATACTGCACAATGCACGACACACAATTTGGCCAAGAGTCGGCCCGATCCCCAAAATTGTTGCATAACTGAAAAATCGGCTCAAAAACGGCCAAAAATCGCACAATGTTTCCCGGGCTTTACCTAACGTCAGATTTAGCAGACATGTAATATCTCTAATGGTATTCTAGTTGTAGTTTTTATTAGTACATGACATGGAGTACTTCTTAATTATAACCTGAAAAGCTTGCATGGTGGCAGTTAAACACAGGATCTAAGGATTTCTGAACATTGGTGGCCTTTATTTAGGAGGAAGCCATGCACCAAAGAGCTACAAGCTGAGGACCTCATGTGCTCAGACTTGTGTGTATTCAGCGCATGAGAACACTTCCAAACAAAGTGTGGAATGCATCACTGTTTACAGCAAGAATGTGCTCAAATAATCTGTTTACAAAGAGGCTAAAGGTAGAAATAGCTTTACAGGCATCACAGCACCTCAGCGTCCCCATGCAACCATAGTCTCATTAAAGGACTAATTATCCAATTTGTAATCACGCAGAAAACAGATAAAGTGTTTTCTAAACTTAGAAAAGATGGCTGTGGCTGACAGGTGAGAACGTATCATCCCTGCTGTGAACCTTCAGAGAGCTGATCTGTTGGGTTTGATCACACAGTGACTTCTGATCAGACGCTTCCAGAGATACTGACTGATTTCTGCTGTGATCTGAACCTGCTGTAGAGTTAGACTAACTACAGAAACTATCTTGGTGAACATCTTTGTGGACTTTGGTCACAGACATGAGGGAGGAGACAGGTTGGATATTATGACCATCACTGTGTTGGGCGTGTCTTTCCTCAATCTAAAATACATTTAATTACCCAGAATAAACCACCATTAAGGTGAAATCAATTGTGAATCAGTTGCATCTGCAATGATGATGGGAGCGTGTGTGCAAGGCAGTTTTATTCACATAGCTCATTTAGAATAACTAAAGTTAAGCCAAGAGCCTTTAAAAGGAGAACTACAGCACCAGAGGTGGAAGTTCTGCTTCCTCCAGGTGCAGCTAGGTCTCATCTGTGTGCCATCACACTATGCTTTGGTACTGAGGACTAAGGACTCCATCCATCCTCTTGCCGCTTATCCGAGGTCAGATCCAGGGGGCAGCTGCCTAAGAGGGAAGCGCAGACTTCCGTCTCTCTGGCCTCAGCCGCCAGCTCATCCTGGGGGATCCCAGAACTTCTTCAAAACCATCTGGAAGTTGTTCTCCATAGCCTTTCCAGACTACTCCCATGTCCAAGTTTTTGACAGAGCAACTCCCAGAGCCACGCTCTGCTTAGCCTGCCAATACTCGTCAGCTGCCTCCAGAGCCCAACAGGACTCCTCCAGCCTGACGGCATCCCTCAATCCTCATGTCCACCAATGAGTTTGGGAGATTACTACCATGACAGGTAGGGGTGTGTAAAAATATTGATTAACTGATGCATCGCAATACTTCTCTGTGCAGTTCAATATCAAATCGACAAATCCTCTGAATCAATTCAGCTCCTTACCAATGGGGAGAGCTGTGTGTGTTATTTACGTTGTATGGACGAAGGCCACGTTAGATCATAAAATGACCCAAAATGGCAACTATTTTTTATTTCAGATGCTTTTTTAACCAAAAATATAAGGTGACATACTACATAGGTTCACATGGGCATAATAATACATATTCAAATATCTACAACAGAGTCTCTACTTCTTACGGAATTTATGTCGATGCATTTAACGCTTTGAGCCCCAGGCCTATTTTTTGGACCTCTGCTTGATTGGGGGATTTCAAAGTTTAAAAGGTTAAATCAATATTGAATTGAATCGATATCAAATCAAATCCAAAGAAACGAAATTGGACTGAATCATGTGGTTCTTTACAATACCCAGCCTTAATGACAGGCATGGATCACCTTACGGTCACAGCTCCAGCTTGCCGCTTCAACAGTAGAGGTGTTAAACAGCCCAATCTGAACAACCTGTCCTCCAAAGTCATACGTACTATATGGTCGTTTTTGCATGCACTAAAATACGACCTATATTTACGTTTTCCTTAAAAGCGTCCAATAGCGACTCTCAGTGGTGGTTACGTGACTGCCGCGTTCCTCCCTGGTGTGACCAAAAGAAAAATGGCGGATGTCCCTTCAATCTTCAGTAGAAATTTATATTTTTTAAGATAGATTGCGGTTTCAGCTTTGCTCTAATAACTTTTCTAGTCAAACATACACTTTGTTTTCATAAAATCCATTCGTGTCATGTAAACGACCTAAAGTTCTTTTTCGTGTTGACGGAAATTCTTTCAGGTTTTGTGATTGTTGCTACAGTGGTTGCTAAGGACGCTATTAACAACGAGCCGGAAGAAAGGGATCAACAGGACATGTGCGGTGTTGTGGTGGCTGGCAGTAACTTTTTTCATGTCATATACGTGCACATTCGTCAATGAACATAAACAGAATTCAAATGAGCGACATAATAAATGTACACTGTCGTATCGTAATCAGGTGTTTCTTCAGGCTTTGACGGCCTTTATATCACCGGATGGGAGGAGCGGGAAAGGGGGCAGAACCAGGGGGGCTGCAGTGGGTCCCAGGCTGAGAATCGTGCGGAGACCAGCTGCGTGGAAGAACTGCAGCCTCGGACTACTGGAGAAGCTTCCCAACTAGTTAAGCTAAACACGCCTCAAGTGTTTCAACCAGTTGTAAAATATCTTTCTTCAGTCAGCTTCCTTCTCTTAAGTCAGACTTAAGTCATTCCTCCTCCTGCCGCCGCCAGGGGTGACAGGGAGCGTGTGAAATACCCTCACAGAGAGCATATGTTCGTGCATGCAAAAATGACAGTATAGTACGTATGACTTTGGAAGACAGGTTGAATCTGAATCAGTGTCCCCACCTCACCTGGGATATGGTCAAAGTTCAGGCCAGCCAGGTCTGACTTTAAAATCAAACACATCTCAAACTAGACAGATCCTTTCCCTCTGCAACATTTGTTAAGCTATTCATTTATTTGAGCTTTTTTATACCGAACAAATTGTTTGTGAGGGCTGTTAATTTGCGTTTTGCTCCCATTCTTGAGTCTATTTTTGTTTTCATTGGTGTAAAACACTGTGTCCTCATGCATGAAACTCACCTCATAAACATACATTGACTTGAATGAGTAAAGTGAGTGAACAAAACAGATGTTTGGTCGGCTTCAGACTCCACAGAAATTAATTCTCTTTTCCTCTCAATCACTGCAAGTAGGAACAGAAGCAATTTCAACGAGATTACTCAAGGGGCGTGTTGTTACCATATATGGTCAATTGAGGCTGTTTCTGAATGTAAATGAGCATGAAGAGATGCTGGCATGTTGCGTGGGGATGGGGGATTATCAACACCTCATACTTATTAACATGCATTGTGACTGGCCTCTCCATAAAACCTACTTTTGTAGAAAATTGAAATCACAGGAAGAACTTTATCAACCTTTTGTAGAAACAAAATGTCAACCAGCCGTAAGGAGTGTGTGTGAGGGTTACCAGGAGCTGAAACCCTCATTAAGCCAGTTTATAAGTGAGCCAGCCAGAGGCTCTCAGGCTCAGCTGAGTACGTCTGCCGCAATCAACAAGTAGCACAACAGACACGTCCCATAGGTCCAGGTTCTGGTTCTGGTGGGGTTGAGCAAGGTGCTAGATGCACACTTCATTTCCCCCGGACCCTTTTAAGCCTCTCTGAGGGTCTCTTAATCTTACAGGCTTCTACACTGGGTAAATTACGGCTTTTCATTGACAGCAGGAAAAGAATGAAAACACGGTCATGATATTTTTGCTAGTAATTTCAAAAGCAACTGCATTTGAAGCCTCGTGATTACAGGCTCGGTGCAGCATTTTTCCTTTATTGCATTACATCCTCTGGTATTGATCCTGTAAGAGCTCCTTGACCTCATTTCACAAACAGACACTGTGACATTGTGCCGGCAAATTAAAATTCAAATCAATCTCTCCTGGGTTAAAAACGAAGAAAAAGAGAAAGAGAGAGAGACCTCAAATACAAGGTGTCATCTTCCCTGTGGAATCTTAATGAAGTGAATTCATGGCCTCTTTCCACCGGGAGAGCAGCAAATAGCAGCTGCGATTTATCTGCAAACCAGAGTCAAATGTCAGAGGAGAAAAGCTTTCATCAGCGCCTCAAAGAAAAACAGAAGCAGTTTCCCTGGAAGTTTACTAATCTGCTCAAATTGGAGTGACAAAGACTATCGAACTGACCTGGATCAGAAATTAACTGGATCAGCACTGACCTGGATCAGCGCCTCACTCATACATGTGGAAAAACTAGATCACTGTCCTGTCATAAAACACACAAAATAATGCAAGAACAGATGGAAATAAACTGCACAGTTCAATAAACAGTACAATTTATTCAATACAACTGTAGCCCACCAGGAGACCCAAACAGGTAAAAGAGTTATTTCAAAATGTTATTAAACAGTTAAGTGAATAAAAAAATAACAGTTTTGCAATAAAACACAACCAAAATTAAAACGACGTCTGTGTATTTTGCAGTTATGAGAAAAATGTCCACCTTAAAACCTGCCTGCAGCTGATCAGCTGTGAGCATTTTACTGAGCTTAAAGAATCAGATTTCCCAAATTATGCAGGCAACAAAGCCTCCAGCTCAGCAGCAGGAAGCTGGGGGCACTCCAGGGGGGTGACCTGGAGGTACAAAACCTGGAACCCCTCCAGGATGGATCAGTGCCGCAGCAGCAGGTCAATTGAGGAGACAAAGTAGGCCCTCCTCAGGCCAATGCCCCGAGAGGCAGCCCAACAACAAAGCAGACTTGCTGTGGTGGACGTGCACTGAAGCCAGACAGACGTTCAGTGGTGGGCCGTCAGGGCCAGCGAAGCCTTCTCTGCCGGTCTAAACACTATCAGAAGTACCAACCTACATTAACAACCTAAATTTTAATTTCATTTTCTGCAACTGTACTATTAATTTATTCTCAACAATCCATCCTCTTCACTTTGTAGTGTTTCTCTGGGCTGCGCTGCTTCCATTACATGTATGTGGTTACTAAATTCTTTTTGTCCAATCAGATTTCATCCTCTGTGTGTTGCCACATCCGTCGTGCTAGCCGATGTAACCTTAACAGTATTAAAAAAGGACTTCTTCTCTGGCAGCAGTTGTTTGTCTTTTGCTGGAGCTCCCTGCCGTTTCTCCCAAAGACATCCCTCATGCACACAGAGTAATAAGACACACGTTTCTCGGAAGTCCATGCTGGCTCTCTCTCGGTCAGCATAGATTGTCTATTAGTGACAGATATGGCACTCTCACAGGTGGTGACGCCACCAGCTGGACTGGAGTTTTGCCGTCGCTTTCTACTTGCGTCATGGCGTGATGATGACGATTTTATCCTGAAAACAACCAGACCGCGCAGAGTTGTTGGATCCCTGCTGAGAGAATCCAGATCCTTAAAGTCTAGTTTGTTTGAAGAAACCCATTAGACCATGACTGTGGTGACCTGCACATATCGATACACTTGGGTTAAAATTTTTTACAGTCACAATGACAGCTGGAGGAGGAGGAGAAACTAACTTGGTCTCTGACTCACTAACAAAAAGAAAAAAACATTTTCAAGGCGGACTTTTTCAGAAAAACTTGACATTGGGACGAAGGGCCAGCCAACTCTGAAGCCGCCTTAAAAAGGATTTACTGATGGAACTGGAAGGCAGAAATCACCTCTATGACAATCACTTAAGTTTTCTGACGCTAAGAAGTATGGATTTAAATAATCAACATTTTTGGTGAGTGTGATATATTTTTTTCAATGTCTTCTGTTTTTTTGGTCGACAGTTTGATGAATATTGATTCTGAACTGTACCTGATTATGGACGTGGTGGAGTTGTGGTTAGAGTTGAGAGGTTTGGCATTTCTGAACTTGGCGTCTTGCTTTATTCGTCCTTGTATTCACCCTTACACGCAAATTTCGCTTGCTATGTCATGGCTTGTTACATTAATTACAGTAATTTTTTTTAATGTTACATGAAAGTGGTGATATAAAGAAGTAGATTAAGTTGGGGAAGAGCCCACTGAAGGCCCACGTACCAGATGCACGGCCTGCCACTGCAGTTGGCTCAGACGCCTTCAGAGACAGGAAGATGCTCGGCTTAGCTAATAGTGTCAAGTCCTTCAGAATGTCCACTACAAACATTTGGATAGTATTTTATCTGCTGATGGTGTTTCTGTAGTGCAAGACTTGGAGAACATAGAAGCATCTACAAACATCTTTTCTGGTTGGCCCCCTGGAAGGTAGTGCCATGCCTGGATCTACATCAGCTGCAACAAGGAAACCTGAGTACCAAACAACACAGAGACCACCAAACAACATGGAGACCAGAGTACTGAGAGGCCAAAGGAGCAGCCAACCCTGGACAAGGTCTTTTCTACCTCAGCTCTAATTACTGGAACTAAGGGCCAGCTATGTCTGGGGCTGGAGGAGGAGTTGTGCAAACCACCAGAGAAGCTCTATGTGAAGATGTTTAAAAATCAAGGGGCCAGTGTAGAGTTTAATCTGTCTGATTCAAGAGAGAACTGCATGGCAACCTGGAGAAAAACACTGAGGATGGTAGAGTAGAAAAAAATCTACAGTACTTAAAGTGCTGATGACACGGCCTTAACTTCAAGTAACTGCCATACAACAACATAACAAGACAAATAAGTAGTTCTATGCAGTTAAAAGTTAATTAGATGTGTATTTACATTAATATCCAATGTTTAGGAGGCTCGGCTACGGGCTACTAGCTTTTCAGTTGCAAAACTAGCCGCCATGTTGTGTCAGCGACATACAGAGTTGCGGTCCGCCCATTGAGTTACGTATATAATCTAAGCCGTGGAAAACATGAAAGATGGCTCCAGAACAGCTAGATTGGAACTGGTTTGTGTGCTGGGATCATCAGCCAGTTCAGAAAAGTGTGATGAGGAATTTGGGGAAATCACATTTTACAAGCTAGAACCGGAGTAGAACTGTAGTCAGCTGCCTACAGTTTGTCTCCAGCCTCAGCTCCACTGGTTCAGCCAAAAGCCTGCAAGACCACACCGAGGGAACTCAGAACTGTAAGGAGCGACCCAGAACAGCACAAGCAGACCCACAACTGATAAGCAGCTAGAGGAGATCTGATGACCGGAGACGTCTGACACGCAGCTGTCTGTCATAACAGTAGCTCTATGACCGATGTGATGAAGCAAAGATGGTTGAAAAAGAATATTCCAGAGGACGTGATCGCAGTTTCATTGTGTTAGAAGCCTCAACACGTTGGTGGCTGAAGCTCCAGTAAACAGATGCTGTAGACAGGAGAGAAGCGCAGACGGGCTCCTACTGCTGTCTATTGTTTCCCGGTAAGTCCGACTCCAACCTGCTTCTTTATCCTCTTCAAAATAAAATTCTAAATCTGTAGGAAACCTAAATAAACTATCACTGTACTTACGAGCTTTTAACCATTAACTGTCAATACAATTTTAAGGCTGAGTCGTTACTGTTTGTTTGTAAAACTGGAAAAGGAACTTAAAATGAAGCCATTGACTTCAATGTTAAATAAGCTGCAAAGAAGACGCTCTTACATACTTTAGATCATCATGAGGAATGTTTAGGTTTATAAAACATGACAAAAAAATGTCAAAAACGTGTCATCAGCACTTTTGGTAACATCAATATAATCGTTCTCAAGCAGAAGTAAAAAATAATCATCCCAAAAATGACCTGACAGGAAACAAAAATGGTGAAAGACTACTCAGTACTGAGTTGCCATCTGCAGCGTTTGGTTCACTATTACTATTTCTTTTATAAATAATGATAATGCATCAAATCTGTATTGCACTTTTCTCAGCACTCAAAGTTGCTTCACATTGAATCCATTATTTATCCCCATTCATAATACACCAGTATGGTGCAGACATTGGAGGCCAAGAGAGTAAAGTTTCTTGCTCAAGGATACAGCGACAGATGGCTGAGTGAGTGAGAACCGGCAACCTTCTGGTTATTAGACAATCTGTTCTGCCAACTGAGCCACTACCAGGGTGGCAGTGGCTCTTGCATGATGTAAAAAAGCAAAAGCAGAGCAAAATCAGGGCAGTGCAGGGCAAAGGACAGTTCATTTCTACATCACATTTCATGTACAAGACAATTCAAAGTGCTTTACATAAAATATTAAAGCTGTTACAGGTGGGAGCAAAAAAGAAGGGGAAATGAAAAGGAGACAAAAATATAAAATAATGTGCAAATTCTGGTATTTTTAAATAATAAAAAAAGGAAACAGTAAAAGACATTTTCACAAATGCACAAGTTAAAGCACAGAAACCAAACTGTGTTCATGTTTCCCGTGTGACCTGCAGTCAGTGTTAACTTTCCTCAGCAGTGGTTCTGTAGAGGACAACTTTAATTTTCTGAGTCTGTTTCCTCTCATCTTGATTTTGGTGGGTTAAACCTTCTGTTGTTTATTAGGCTATGTGGAATTAAATTATAAAAATACACACGTCACAGATTTACTTCCATTTGCTAAAGTTAATTAAAGTAGGATTTGTGCTGATTAATGGTTTAAATCTAAGTGCACACAAACAAACTGTTGTGGTTTCCACCAGTGGGCAAGCTTTCTGACGGGTGAGGATGGTTCGTTGCCGGGGTGTGTGTGTGTTCCTGCACTTACTAGATTGTGAGAACCATTTTGTGCTTTTAACCAAAGGAGGACATTTTGATAAAGCGAGGACATTTTGGCTGGTCCTCATTAAAAACGCCTAAGAAAAACCCATTTTTGAGGGTCAAGATTTGATTTTAGAGTTTAGGTTATAATTGGGTTTTGGTTAGGTTAGAGCAAGTCTAAGGTGTGTGATTGGGGGCGGGGGGTTAAATATATAAAGATTTTTTATTGTATATGATGTATAGGTTGTTTACACTTATTAAGCAAAGCAGATGAAGTTTATACCAAAAGAAAAACCCTTCTACTATTTAATTCTTGTTACTTTTTAGATTTTTAAAGTTTGAAATGGGTCAGTTTGAGGCGAACTGTAGCTGGAGGGTTAATCATGAAAAGGGCGATGTGTAAAACCTTTGTGACCATTCTGTAACTGGGATTCTGTAACCTAACACAACTGGCATCCACCAACCACAGCAAAACTGGTGTATAGGTTAAAGCAGAGGTGGCCAACTCCGCTCCTCGAGGACCGGCATCCCGCAGGCATTAGGAGTTTCCTTGTGGCAACACATCTAGCTCTGCGCAATTACCCGTTGATTGAACTTGCAGCATGGAGGTGGGCAACTCCTTGGGTTTAAATGACTGATATGTTTCTTCAGGTTAGATGTTTTGTTTTTGTGGTGGGAACACAGAAGCCACTGCTTTATATCGCTGTAGAAGCCAAACATGCTTCATAGGTTGGCAGTGTTCATCCTCCTCTGCTGTCTTTTTAGTGTTTTTTATCCTGTCTGCGAGGTTTGGAGTGTGTGCTGCTACCAAGGTTGGGCTATGAGCACCACCTA
>JALJCO010004913.1:0-82188 GCA_023101725.1 Atherinomorus stipes
TTTAGAGCAGGAATGAGATTTAGAGCAGGAATGAGATTTAGAGTGCAGGAATGAGACTTAGAGCAGGAATGAGATTTAGAGCAGGAATGAGATTTAGAGCAGGAATGAGATTTAGAGCAGGAATGAGATTTAGAGCAGGAATGAGATTTAGAGCAGGAATGAGATTTAGAGCAGGAATGAGATTTAGAGCAGGAATGAGATTTAGAGCAGGAATGAGATTTAGAGTGGGGAATGAGACTTAGAGCAGGAATGAGATTTAGAGCAGGAATGAGACTTAGAGCAGGAATGAGACTTAGAGCAGGAATGAGATTTAGAGCAGGAATGAGATTTAGAGCAGGAATGAGATTTAGAGCAGGAATGAGATTTAGAGCAGGAATGAGATTTAGAGCAGGAATGAGATTTAGAGCAGGAATGAGACTTAGAGCAGGAATGAGATTTAGAGCAGGAATGAGACTTAGAGCAGGAATGAGATTTAGAGCAGGAATGAGACTTAGAGCAGGAATGAGATTTGAAGCAGGAATGAGACTTAGAGCAGGAATGAGATTTAGAGCAGGAATGAGACTTAGAGCAGGAATGAGACTTAGAGCAGGAATGAGATTTAGAGCAGGAATGAGATTTAGAGAAAAAGAAAAAATCAGGAATGAGATTTAGAGCAGGAATGAGACTTAGAGCAGGAATGAGACTTAGAGCAGGAATGAGACTTAGAGCAGGAATGAGATTTAGAGCAGGAATGAGATTTAGAGCAGGAATGAGACTTAGAGCAGGAATGAGATTTAGAGCAGGAATGAGATTTAGAGCAGGAATGAGACTTAGAGCAGGAATGAGACTTAGAGCAGGAATGAGATTTAGAGCAGGAATGAGATTTAGAGCAGGAATGAGACTTAGAGCAGGAATGAGACTTAGAGCAGGAATGAGACTTAGAGCAGGAATGAGATTTAGAGCAGGAATGAGACTTAGAGCAGGAATGAGACTTTAGAGCAGGAATGAGATTTAGAGCAGGAATGAGACTTAGAGCAGGAATGAGATTTAGAGCAGGAATGAGATTTAGAGCAGGAATGAGACTTAGAGCAGGAATGAGACTTAGAGCAGGAATGAGATTTAGAGCAGGAATGAGATTTAGAGCAGGAATGAGACTTAGAGCAGGAATGAGATTTAGAGCAGGAATGAGACTTAGAGCAGGAATGAGACTTAGAGCAGGAATGAGACTTAGAGCAGGAATGAGATTTAGAGCAGGAATGAGATTTAGAGCAGGAATGAGATTTAGAGCAGGAATGAGATTTAGAGCAGGAATGAGATTTAGAGCAGGAATGAGATTTAGAGCAGGAATGAGACTTAGAGCAGGAATGAGATTTAGAGCAGGAATGAGACTTAGAGCAGGAATGAGACTTAGAGCAGGAATGAGACTTAGAGCAGGAATGAGACTTAGAGCAGGAATGAGATTTAGAGCAGGAATGAGATTTAGAGCAGGAATGAGACTTAGAGCAGGAATGAGACTTAGAGCAGGAATGAGACTTAGAGCAGGAATGAGACTTAGAGCAGGAATGAGACTTAGAGCAGGAATGAGATTTAGAGCAGGAATGAGACTTAGAGCAGGAATGAGATTTAGAGCAGGAATGAGATTTAGAGCAGGAATGAGACTTAGAGCAGGAATGAGACTTAGAGCAGGAATGAGACTTAGAGCAGGAATGAGATTTAGAGCAGGAATGAGACTTAGAGCAGGAATGAGATTTAGAGCAGGAATGAGATTTAGAGCAGGAATGAGATTTAGAGCAGGAATGAGACTTAGAGCAGGAATGAGATTTAGAGCAGGAATGAGATTTAGAGCAGGAATGAGATTTAGAGCAGGAATGAGACTTAGAGCAGGAATGAGATTTAGAGCAGGAATGAGATTTAGAGCAGGAATGAGACTTAGAGCAGGAATGAGATTTAGGCAGGAATGAGTTAGGCAGAATGAGTAAGCAGGAATGAGATTAGAGCAGGAATGAGACTTAGAGCAGGAATGAGATTTAGAGCAGGAATGAGACTTAACAGGAATGAGATTTAGGCAGGATGAGATTTAGAGCAGGAATGAGATTTAGAGCAGGAATGAGACTTAGGCAGGATGAGATAGGCAGGAATGGATTAGGCAGGAATGAGATTTGGCAGGAATGAGATTTAGAGCAGGAATGAGATTTAGAGCAGGAATGAGACTTAGAGCAGGAATGAGATTTAGAGCAGGAATGAGACTTAGAGCAGGAATGAGATTTAGAGCAGGAATGAGATTTAGAGCAGGAATGAGACTTAGAGCAGGAATGAGATTTAGAGCAGGAATGAGACTTAGAGCAGGAATGAGATTTAGAGCAGGAATGAGATTTAGAGCAGGAATGAGATTTAGAGCAGGAATGAGACTTAGAGCAGGAATGAGATTTAGAGCAGGAATGAGACTTAGAGCAGGAATGAGATTTAGAGCAGGAATGAGATTTAGAGCAGGAATGAGACTTAGAGCAGGAATGAGACTTAGAGCAGGAATGAGATTTAGAGCAGGAATGAGATTTAGAGCAGGAATGAGACTTAGAGCAGGAATGAGATTTAGAGCAGGAATGAGATTTAGAGCAGGAATGAGACTTAGAGCAGGAATGAGACTTAGAGCAGGAATGAGATTTAGAGCAGGAATGAGATTTAGAGCAGGAATGAGACTTAGAGCAGGAATGAGATTTAGGAGGAATGAGATTTGGGGAGGAATGAGATTTAGAGCAGGAATGAGATTTAGAGCAGGAATGAGACTTAGAGCAGGAATGAGATTTAGAGCAGGAATGAGACTTAGAGCAGGAATGAGATTTAGAGCAGGAATGAGATTTAGAGCAGGAATGAGACTTAGAGCAGGAATGAGACTTAGAGCAGGGAATGAGACTTAGAGCAGGAATGAGACTTAGAGCAGGAATGAGATTTAGAGCAGGAATGAGATTTAGAGCAGGAATGAGATTTAGAGCAGGAATGAGACTTAGAGCAGGAATGAGACTTAGAGCAGGAATGAGACTTAGAGCAGGAATGAGACTTAGAGCAGGAATGAGACTTAGAGCAGGAATGAGATTTAGAGCAGGAATGAGACTTAGAGCAGGAATGAGATTTAGAGCAGGAATGAGATTTAGAGCAGGAATGAGATTTAGAGCAGGAATGAGATTTAGAGCAGGAATGAGACTTAGAGCAGGAATGAGATTTAGAGCAGGAATGAGATTTAGAGCAGGAATGAGACTTAGAGCAGGAATGAGATTTAGAGCAGGAATGAGATTTAGAGCAGGAATGAGATTTAGAGCAGGAATGAGATTTAGAGCAGGAATGAGACTTAGAGCAGGAATGAGACTTAGAGCAGGAATGAGATTTAGAGCAGGAATGAGATTTAGAGCAGGAATGAGATTTAGAGCAGGAATGAGATTTAGAGCAGGAATGAGATTTAGAGCAGGAATGAGACTTAGAGCAGGAATGAGATTTAGAGCAGGAATGAGATTTAGAGCAGGAATGAGATTTAGAGCAGGAATGAGATTTAGAGCAGGAATGAGACTTAGAGCAGGAATGAGATTTAGAGCAGGAATGAGACTTAGAGCAGGAATGAGATTTAGAGCAGGAATGAGACTTAGAGCAGGAATGAGATTTAGAGCAGGAATGAGATTTAGAGCAGGAATGAGACTTAGAGCAGGAATGAGACTTAGAGCAGGAATGAGATTTAGAGCAGGAATGAGATTTAGAGCAGGAATGAGATTTAGAGCAGGAATGAGACTTAGAGCAGGAATGAGACTTAGAGCAGGAATGAGACTTAGAGCAGGAATGAGACTTAGAGCAGGAATGAGATTTAGAGCAGGAATGAGACTTAGAGCAGGAATGAGACTTAGAGCAGGAATGAGACTTAGAGCAGGAATGAGATTTAGAGCAGGAATGAGACTTAGAGCAGGAATGAGACTTAGAGCAGGAATGAGATTTAGAGCAGGAATGAGACTTAGAGCAGGAATGAGACTTAGAGCAGGAATGAGATTTAGAGCAGGAATGAGACTTAGAGCAGGAATGAGACTTAGAGCAGGAATGAGATTTAGAGCAGGAATGAGATTTAGAGCAGGAATGAGACTTAGAGCAGGAATGAGATTTAGAGCAGGAATGAGATTTAGAGCAGGAATGAGATTTAGAGCAGGAATGAGACTTAGAGCAGGAATGAGATTTAGAGCAGGAATGAGATTTAGAGCAGGAATGAGATTTAGAGCAGGAATGAGACTTAGAGCAGGAATGAGATTTAGAGCAGGAATGAGACTTAGAGCAGGAATGAGACTTAGAGCAGGAATGAGACTTAGAGCAGGAATGAGACTTAGAGCAGGAATGAGACTTAGAGCAGGAATGAGACTTAGAGCAGGAATGAGACTTAGAGCAGGAATGAGATTTAGAGCAGGAATGAGATTTAGAGCAGGAATGAGACTTAGAGCAGGAATGAGACTTAGAGCAGGAATGAGACTTAGAGCAGGAATGAGACTTAGAGCAGGAATGAGATTTAGAGCAGGAATGAGATTTAGAGCAGGAATGAGACTTAGAGCAGGAATGAGACTTAGAGCAGGAATGAGATTTAGAGCAGGAATGAGATTTAGAGCAGGAATGAGACTTAGAGCAGGAATGAGACTTAGAGCAGGAATGAGACTTAGAGCAGGAATGAGACTTAGAGCAGGAATGAGATTTAGAGCAGGAATGAGACTTAGAGCAGGAATGAGACTTAGAGCAGGAATGAGACTTAGAGCAGGAATGAGACTTAGAGCAGGAATGAGATTTAGAGCAGGAATGAGAGCATGTACGGGGTCCGGTGAGTTTCTGCCGAGTTCCAGCCGTGGTCGTTCACATCTTCCTCATTCAGTTTGGGGCCGGTGAGGAAGATGAAGCTCATCCTGTTTCTGATGTTTGTCACCAGAAACGGCGTCTTCCTCTGTGACTGACAGAAATCTGCCACTCAGCACTTCCTTTGATTCGGCTTTCAGGAAACACGGGAGGAGGAGGAGGAGGAGGAGGAGGAGGAGTCAGGGTGAGGAGGTGGAGGAGGAGGAGGAGGAGGAGGAGGAGAACGGGTAAAACGGAGGTTGGGGGTGAGCCGATGACAGAAGCGATGAAGGTCCCTCTGAGTGCACAGCTGCTGATGGCAGCGCTGATGATGACGATGTCGGCCGCCGCGCTGCAGGTACGTTTTTCTCTTCTGAAACTAAAACTCATCTCAGATGAAAACGGGAATTTCCCTCCAGATTCTGCAGAACCGGTGAAGTCCAGAACCTCCGATGGTCCGACTGGTCCGGAACCAGCAGCTAAAAGTCAGGATCCTAAAAGCTTCTGTACGAGCGCTCAGATGTGTCCTGCAGGTTTCAGATGTGTCCTGCAGGTTTTAGATGTGTCCTGCAGGTTTCAGATGTGTCCTGCAGGTTTCAGATGTTTGTGCAGGTTTCAGATGTGTCCTGCAGGTTTTAGATGTGTCCTGCAGGGTTCAGATGTGTCCTGCAGGTTTCAGATGTGTCCTGCAGGTTTCAGATGTGTCCTGCAGGTTTTAGATGTGTCCTGCAGGTTTCAGATGGGTCCTGCAGGTTTCAGATGTGCCCTGCTGGTTTCAGATGTGTCCTGCAGGTTTTAGATGTGTCCTGCAGGTTTCAGATGTGTCCTGCAGGTTTTAGATGTGTCCTGCATGTTTCAGATGTGTCCTGCTGGTTTCAGATGTGTCCTGCAGGTTTCAGATGTTTGTACAGGTTTCAGATGTGTCCTGCAGGTTTCAGATGTGTCCTGCAGGTTTTAGATGTGTCCTGCAGGTTTCAGATGTGTCCTGCATGTTTCAGATGTGTCCTGCTGGTTTCAGATGTGTCCTGCAGGTTTCAGATGTGTCCTGCAGGTTTCAGATGTGTCCTGCAGGTTTTAGATGTGTCCTGCAGGTTTTAGATGTGTCCTGCAGGTTTCAGATGTGTCCTGCAGGTTTCAGATGTGTCCTGCAGGTTTTAGATGGGTCCTGCTGGTTTCAGATGTGTCCTGCAGGTTTTAGATGTGTCCTGCAGGTTTTAGATGTGTCCTGCATGTTTCAGATGTGTCCTGCAGGTTTTAGATGTGTCCTGCAGGTTTCAGATGTGTCCTGCAGGTTTTAGATGTGTCCTGCTGGTTTCAGATGTGTCCTGCAGGTTTCAGATGTGTCCTGCAGGTTTCAGATGTGTCCTGCAGGTTTTAGATGTGTCCTGCAGGTTTCAGATGTGTCCTGCAGGTTTCAGATGTGTCCTGCAGGTTTCAGATGTGTCCTGCAGGTTTTAGATGGGTCCTGCTGGTTTCAGATGTGTCCTGCAGGTTTTAGATGTGTCCTGCATGTTTCAGATGGGTCCTGCAGGTTTTAGATGTGTCCTGCATGTTTCAGATGTGTCCTGCAGGTTTCAGATGTGTCCTGCAGGTTTCAGATGTGTCCTGCAGGTTTCAGATGTTTGTACAGGTTTCAGATGTGTCCTGCAGGTTTTAGATGTGTCCTGCAGGTTTCAGATGTGTCCTGCAGGTTTCAGATGTGTCCTGCAGGTTTAAGATGTGTCCTGCAGGTTTTAGATGTGTCCCGCAGGTTTCAGATGTGTCCTGCAGGTTTTAGATGTTTGTGCAGGTTTTAGATGCGTCCTGCAGGTTTCAGATGTGTCCTGCTTGTTTTAGATGTGTCCTGCAGGTTTCAGATGTGTCCTCCAGGTTTCTGATGTGTCCTGCAGGTTTTAGATGTGTCCGCAGGTTTCAGATGTGTCCTGCAGGTTTTAGATGTTTGTGCAGGTTTCAGATGTGTCCTGCAGGTTTTAGATGTGTCCTGCAGGTTTCAGATGTGTCCTGCAGGTTTTAGATGTGTCCTGCAGGTTTCAGATGTGTCCTGCAGGTTTTAGATGTGTCCTGCAGGTTTCAGATGTGTCCTGCAGGTTTCAGATGTGTCCTGCATGTTTCAGATGTTTGTGCAGGTTTCAGATGTGTCCTGCAGGTTTTAGATGTTTGTGCAGGTTTCAGATGTGTCCTGCAGGTTTCAGATGTTTGTGCAGGTTTCAGATGTGTCCTGCAGGTTTTAGATGTTTGTGCAGGTTTCAGATGTGTCCTGCAGGTTTTAGATGTGTCCTGCAGGTTTCAGATGTGTCCTGCAGGTTTCAGATGTGTCCTGCAGGTTTCAGATGTTTGTGCAGGTTTCAGATGTGTCCTGCAGGTTTTAGATGTGTCCTGCAGGTTTTAGATGTGTCCTGCAGGTTTCAGATGTGTCCTGCAGGTTTTAGATGTGTCCTGCAGGTTTCAGATGTGTCCTGCAGGTTTCAGATGTGTCCTGCAGGTTTTAGATGTGTCCTGCAGGTTTCAGATGTGTCCTGCAGGTTTTAGATGTGTCCTGCAGGTTTCAGATGTGTCCTGCAGGTTTCAGATGTGTCCTGCAGGTTTCAGATGTGTCCTGCAGGTTTTAGATGTGTCCTGCAGGTTTCAGATGTGTCCTGCAGGTTTCAGATGTGTCCTGCAGGTTTTAGATGTGTCCTGCAGGTTTCAGATGTGTCCTGCAGGTTTCAGATGTGTCCTGCAGGTTTTAGATGTGTCCTGCAGGTTTCAGATGTGTCCTGCAGGTTTCAGATGTGTCCTGCAGGTTTCAGATGTGTCCTGCAGGTTTCAGATGTGTCCTGCAGGTTTTAGATGTGTCCTGCAGGTTTCAGATGTGTCCTGCAGGTTTCAGATGTGTCCTGCAGGTTTTAGATGTTTGTGCAGGTTTCAGATGTGTCCTGCAGGTTTCAGATGTGTCCTGCAGGTTTTAGATGTGTCCTGCAGGTTTCAGATGTTTGTGCAGGTTTTAGATGTGTCCTGCAGGTTTTAGATGTGTCCTGCAGGTTTTAGATGTGTCCTGCAGGTTTTAGATGTGTCCTGCAGGTTTCAGATGTTTGTGCAGGTTTTAGATGTGTCCTGCAGGTTTCAGATGTTTGTGCAGGTTTTAGATGTGTCCTGCAGGTTTCAGATGTTTGTGCAGGTTTTAGATGTGTCCTGCAGGTTTCAGATGTTTGTGCAGGTTTTAGATGTGTCCTGCAGGTTTTAGATGTGTCCTGCAGGTTTTAGATGTGTCCTGCAGGTTTCAGATGTTTGTGCAGGTTTTAGATGTGTCCTGCAGGTTTTAGATGTGTCCTGCAGGTTTCAGATGGGTCCCTCCCACTATGTTTCCCAGGAAACCTTCAGTGGGTCTGGGAGTCATGGGCAGGACTCCGGTGGGTGGGCGAGTGTCCCGGGTGGATCTAAGCAGCAGCTATTACAGTCATTATGCTCACTTCCTGTTGATGCTCCGTCAGAAAACTTCCTGGAAGACTCGACTCTGATCCAGAACATGAAGCTTAAACACAGAAAGTTCAAATATAAGTTTATCTTATACAAAGCTTTATTTAGAACTGGTTAACATAGAAATGAATCGGAACAATTTAAAGGTCTGAAAATGGTGAAATTACCAGGGAACAGAGCAAACGGTAAAATATAAAACCTGTAGATTAACCTGAAACTTGAGAACACGTCTAAGCCGTCAGACAGATGAGGTTTGAACACAGAAAGCATAAACGTGACCCATCTCTCTGCACGAGACCTGTTTTCAGCTTCAATGATGCTCATTCAGTTCTACAGATCTTATTTCCCAGCATGCATTGCGACTTCACAAGTCACACACACGTGCTTAAACACCAGGCGCAAAAAGTTACAAACAGCCGTGAATCTTTGAATGTTTCCTGAACCAGCGAAGCGTCATGATGTCCTCCAGGACATCCAGAAAACTCCCAGGCCCACTGCAGGTTTTAGATGTTACCTGCTGATGTAGATGTGCTTTGCCAGTTTTAGATGTGTCCTGCAGGTTTCAAGTGTTTTTTGCTGTTTTAGAAGTTTACTGCGGGTTTAAGATGTAACCTGCAGATTTTAGAAATTTCCTCCTGGTTTTAGAAGCATTCTACACATTTTAGAAGTTTTCTGTTGATTTAAATGTGTTCTACAGGTTTTGGATATTTACTTCAGGTTTCAGATGTATTCTGCATGTTTTAGAAGGTTACTGCGGGTTTAAGATGTAACCTGCAGATTTTAGATATTTCCTCCAGGGTTTAGAAGTATTCTGCACATTTTAGAAGTTTACTACAGGTTTAAGACACAACCTGCAGATTTTAGACGTTTCCTCCATGTTTTAGAAGTATTATGCACATTTTAGAAGTTTTTCAAATGTGTTTCTGCAGGTTTTAGATATTTATTTCAGGTTTTAGGTATTTATTTCAGGTTTTGGATGTATTCTGCGTTTTTTAGAAGTAACCTGTTGATGAGGATGTGCTTTGCCAGTTTTAGATGTGTCCTGCAGGTTTCAGGTGTGTTCTGCATATTTCAAAAGTTTACTGCGGGTTGAAGATGTAACCTGCAGATTTTAGATGTTTCCTCCTGGTTTTAGAAGTATTCTGCATGTTTAAGAAGATTCCTGCTGATTTAAATGTGATCTACAGTTTTAGATCTTTCCTTCAAGTTTTGGATGCATTCTGCATGTTTTCAAAGTTTCCCACAGGCTTTAGATCTTATCTGGAGGTTTTAGATGTTGCCTGTTGATGAGGATGTGTTTTGCCGGTTTTAGATGTGTCCTGCAGGTTTTACATTTTTTTCCTGCATGTTTTAGAACTTGCCTGCTAATTTAAACGTGTTCTTCGGGTTACAGCTGTTTCCAGCAGTTTTTATGTGTTCTGCATGTTTAAAAAGTTTCCCACAGGCTTTAGATCTTACCTGCAGGTTTTGGATGTCACCTGTGGGTTTAGATGTCATCTGTTGGTTTAAATGTGTTGTGCATATTTTAGATGTTTACTGCAGGTTTTAAATGTTACCTGCTGCAACACACCTGGTTCCTCTGAAACGTGTGTGTTGCATCTTTGCTTCTTTCACACTGAAATTCCTCCAGAAAGATTTTTCTGATCGTAGAGGAGAAACCTGAAAATTCTTCATCTTTCTTTGAGGAACTTTATTTTTAAACCATTTAATAGTGTCCTTATCATTTTTCATCCCCAGAGACAGATGCTTAAATCAACTCATTAGTTACCGCAGATTTTCTCCATTCAGCCTTTTTCTGTGTTTCAGGTGTGAAATGTAGAACGGATGAGTTTTAATGAAATGAAGATGAGACAGAACATGAAAGATGCTGAATTCAGAGTAAATCTTTTTGTTTTGTTCTCTTTCCATCAGAACTTCTGCTCCAACTCGACAGTGTTGAGAACGCAGACGAAGTGCCACTCCTGCAGCATCAGCGCGTTAATGTTGTGTCCATCCGGTTATAAAAGGAGTCCCAGAAGCACCACAGCCGGCTGCAAGTAAGCAAGAGCCGAGCTGATCGCTGGTTCCAGCTTCATCTGATTCTGACATTTACAATCAGACACTTTACTGATGAAGCGCCGTCACATCAGCCGCAGCCGGACAAAGAGAGCATAATGCAACACGCAAACCATCTAATTCATAATACACATTCTAGATCATAAAATAAGTCCAAGTCAGGGCAATAAAACTGGACAAGGACAGAGATCAGGTCTTAGGTTTTGTGTTTGTGAGCAGATCTGAGATCTGAACCAGACCTCCTTCAGTTCCTGAGTCCGGTCATCTGTCTTCCAGGTTCAACGTCAAGACACTCAGCTTGACTTTGGCCATCAGCGGCTGCTCCTTCGAGTGCTACCAGGAGTTGGAGATGAGGAGCTGCTGTCCCGGTTACTGGGGTCCGGACTGTCTCGGTCCGTATCAACTATGTCCGTGAGAGTCGAGTTTCTGTGTCATACTTGTGGTTGATGCGCTGCTGTCCAGATTACATGAGTCCAGAACCCGAGACAGTCCCGAACCTTCATCAGAGCTCTGCATCCTCAGGTCTGAAGCCTGACTCGTGTCACATGTTGGATCCTGCAGGATGCAGCTCGTCCTGCAGGAATCAGGACTTCCTTCCCCTCCGCAGACTCCGTCAGCAGCCCAGAAAAGTGCTGACACGCGTGGAGCTGGACTCGCTGGTCCTGAGAAACCGTCAACACGCTGATCAGAGCGAGTTTCAGACAATCAGAAGCTGAGACGCAGATGTCAGAACATTAAACTCAACAAAACCACACTGTTAAAAAAAAACGGTTAAAAAATGGAGGGAAAAATAAAGCTACGGCTGCCAAACAAAAAGCTTAAAATTAAAGTATATACTTTAAATGAAGTGCAAATTCATCACATTTACAGAAGTTTTCCAGAATAAAACCATTATTTTAGAGATTTTGCCTAAATTATTCCAATCAAACATATTTGACAGCGACAATGGAGAGAAATCTGTGAAATAATAATATTATTTTCTGCTGCATTGGTCCAGATGATCGTTCATGAAAGAACCACGTGTGCCAACAGACCGTGATGTCACAAAATAACTATCAATACATTCTTTATTTTTTTAGTTCATTTTTCTCCATCATCATCAAGACAAACTTTATTTAGCTTTTCCAAAAAAGCTGCGTGACATTTAAAAAACAAAACAAACAAGCAAAGATGACATAAAAATGCAAATGTTTTTTTTATTGCATTCTTTTATAACATTTTTATTTCATTTTTTAAAAACTGCGTCATGTTTGAGCTCACGGGGAAAAAAGTTTGCAGAAATCTTTTTTTTCCTGCAGGAAAGGTTTGAATGTAAAAGTACACATGAATATAAAACGAGTGAGATTTAGAAAAACATGTTAGATGTTCGTATGAACACGAACCTTTATGTAACACGCTCCGTATGAAGCTACAGATAACAGGAACTATTTTATGCTGGCAGCTGGTTTGAGCGTTGCTATGGTGATAACATTCTGTGGTGGAATGATCTGACAGTAAAATGTAGAACATATAACTGACCGTGCGTATATACAGAAATAATACACACCAGAATCCTCACCGACCGCCGGATGAAGTTATTATATAAGACTTAGAAAAAACAACCATGTGGATGATTTACAGATTTCTGCAGCTTTGTTCTCTAGTTTTAATAACAGGAAAAACGTTCGTAAAAATGTAGATTTATTAACCATAAAATTCAGATTTTTTTTATTCACCTTCATATTAATGAAACCGGGTTCGGAGGAAAACCTGCTGGATCTGAGGATCCACCTGAACCTGGTTCCTGCCGGCCGGGTCTGGATCCAGAAAAACCGCAGCACAAATGTGAAGTCGCACAAGGAGGAAACAGAGACGGGGGAGAAGTGATGATGGGGGGAGATAACGGGGGAGATAAAGGAGGAGAGGGGAGGAAGGAAGGGGGCTGTTTCCTGTCAGAACCGTGAAAACAAGTTTTCCTGACGCGGTTCTGCTGACGTCTGCGTTTGTGTTGCAGAGTGTCCGGACCAGGCCGGCCGGCCCTGCAGAGGGAGGGGCGTCTGCTCCGACGGCATGGGGGGGAACGGAACCTGCAGCTGCCAGGTGAGTTTGGCCGGGATCCTCCAGCCTCTGGTCCAGGAGGGAAACCCAGACCTCCCTCTGGAGGACCCCGAGTTCACCCCCCCAGATCAGCTCAGCTTTGTTTGTATGAAGTTTGATTCACAACAAAGTGACATCAGGGGGCTTCAGACCGGCTCCTGGTGGTCCCATAAAAACCGCTCCAGCTCCGAACACCCGTCCTGCAGGTCTCACATCTCCATGGAAACCAGCGCGACCTTCATCTCCACGGAAACCAGCGGGACCTTCATCTCCATGGAAACCAGCGGGACCTTCATCTCCACGGAAACCAGCAGGACCTTCATCTCCATGGAAACCAGCGGGACCTTCATCTCCATGGAAACCAGCAGGACCTTCATCTCCATGGAAACCAGCGGGACCTTCATCTCCACGGAAACCAGCGAGATCCTTCACCTCCATGGAAACCAGTTGGACCTTCATCTCCAGGAAACCAGCGGGACCTTCATCTCCATGGAAACCAGTTGGACCTTCATCTCCACGGAAACCAGTTGGACCTTCATCTCCTTGGAGACCAGCGGGACCTTCATCTCCATGGAAACCAGCGGGACCTTCATCTCCACGGAAACCAGCGAGATCCTTCACCTCCATGAAACCAGCGGGACCTTCATCTCCACGGAAACCAGTTGGACCTTCATCTCCATGGAAACCAGTTGGACCTTCATCTCCACGGAAACCAGTTGGACCTTCATCTCCTTGGAGACCAGCGGGACCTTCATCTCCATGGAAACCAGTTGGACCTTCATCTCCATGGAAACCAGCGGGACCTTCATCTCCACGGAAACCAGTTGGACCTTCATCTCCATGGAAACCAGCGGGACCTTCATCTCCTTGGAGACTAGCGGGACCTTCATCTCCACGGAAACCAGCGGGACCTTCATTTCAATGGAAACCAGCGGGACCTTCATCTCCACGGAAACCAGCGAGACCTTCATCTCCACGGAAACCAGCGAGACCTTCATCTCCACGGAAACCAGCGGGACCTTCATCTCCACGGAAACCAGCGAGACCTTCATCTCCACGGAAACCAGCGAGACCTTCATCTCCATGGAAACCAGTGGGACCTTCACCTCCATGAAACCAGTGGGACCTTCATCTCCACGGAAACCAGCGGGACCTTCATCTCCATGAAACCAGTGGGACCTGCATCTCCACGGAAACCAGCGGGACCTGCATCTCCACGGAAACCAGTGGGACCTTCATCTCCACGGAAACCAGCGGGACCTTCATCTCCACGGAAACCAGCGGGACCTTCATCTCCACGGAAACCAGCGGGACCTTCATTTCAATGGAAACCAGCGGGACCTTCATCTCCACGGAAACCAGCGGGACCTTCATCTCCATGGAAACCAGCGGGACCTTCATCTCCACGGAAACCAGCGGGACCTTCATCTCCACGGAAACCAGCGGGACCTGCATCTCCACGGAAACCAGCAGGACCTTCATCTCCATGGAAACCAGCAGGACCTTCATCTCCACGGAAACCAGCGGGACCTTCATCTCCACGGAAACCAGCGGGACCTTCATCTCCACGGAAACCAGCGGGACCTTCATCTCCACGGAAACCAGCGGGACCTTCATCTCCACGGAAACCAGCGAGACCTTCATCTCCACAGAAACCAATGGGACCTTCATCTCCATAGAAACCAGCAGGACCTTCATCTCCACGGAAACCAGCGGGATCCTTCATCTCCACGGAAACCAGCGGGACCTTCATCTCCATGGAAACCAGCGGGACCTTCATCTCCACGGAAACCAGTTGGACCTTCATCTCCATAGAAACCAGCAGGACCTTCATCTCCACGGAAACCAGCGGGATCCTTCACCTCCATGGAAACCAGCAGGACCTTCATCTCCACGGAAACCAGCGGGACCTTCATCTCCATGGAAACCAGCGGGACCTTCATCTCCATGGAAACCAGCGGGACCTTCATCTCCACGGAAACCAGCGGGACCTGCATCTCCACGGAAACCAGCGAGACCTTCATTTCCACGGAAACCAGCGGGACCTTCATCTCCATGAAACCAGCAGGACCTTCATCTCCACGGAAACCAGCGGGACCTTCATCTCCACGGAAACCAGCGAGACCTTCATTTCCACGGAAACCAGCGGGACCTTCATCTCCACGGAAACCAGCGGGACCTTCATCTCCACGGAAACCAGCGGGACCTTCATCTCCACGGAAACCAGCGGGACCTTCATCTCCACGGAAACCACCTGGACCTTCATCTCCACGGAAACCAGCGAGACCTTCATCTCCACGGAAACCAGCGGGACCTTCATCTCCACGGAAACCAGCGGGACCTTCATCTCCACGGAAACCAGCGGGACCTTCATCTCCACGGAAACCAAGGGGACCTTCATCTCCACGGAAACCAGCGGGACCTTCATCTCCATGAAACCAGCAGGACCTTCACCTCCATGAAACCAGCGGGACCTTCATCTCCACGGAAACCAGCGGGACCTTCATCTCCACGGAAACCAGCGAGACCTTCATCTCCACGGAAACCAGCGAGACCTTCATTTCCACGGAAACCAGCGGGACCTTCATCTCCACGGAAACCAGCGGGACCTTCATCTCCACGGAAACCAGCGGGACCTTCATCTCCACGGAAACCAGCGAGACCTTCATCTCCACGGAAACCAGCGAGACCTTCATCTCCACGGAAACCAGCGGGACCTTCATCTCCACGGAAACCAGCGGGACCTTCATCTCCACGGAAACCAAGGGGACCTTCATCTCCACGGAAACCAGCGGGACCTTCATCTCCACGGAAACCAAGGGGACCTTCATCTCCACGGAAACCAGCGGGACCTTCATCTCCACGGAAACCAAGGGGACCTTCATCTCCACGGAAACCAGCGGGACCTTCATCTCCACGGAAACCAAGGGGACCTTCATCTCCACGGAAACCAAGGGGACCTTCATCTCCACGGAAACCAGCAGGACCTGCATCTCCACGGAAACCAGCGGGACCTTCACCTCCACGGAAACCAGCGGGACCTTCATCTCCACGGAAACCAGCGGGACCTTCATCTCCACGGAAACCAGCAGGACCTTCATCTCCACGGAAACCAGCGGGACCTTCATCTCCACGGAAACCAGCGGGACCTTTATCTCCATGGAAACCAGCGGGACCTTTATCTCCATGGAAACCAGTGGGACCTTCATCTCCACGGAAACCAAGGGGACCTTCATCTCCACGGAAACCAGCGGGACCTTCATCTCCACGGAAACCAAGGGGACCTTCATCTCCACGGAAACCAAGGGGACCTTCATCTCCACGGAAACCAGCAGGACCTGCATCTCCACGGAAACCAGCGGGACCTTCACCTCCACGGAAACCAAGGGGACCTTCATCTCCACGGAAACCAGCGGGACCTTCATCTCCACGGAAACCAAGGGGACCTTCATCTCCACGGAAACCAGCGGGACCTTCATCTCCACGGAAACCAAGGGGACCTTCATCTCCACGGAAACCAAGGGGACCTTCATCTCCACGGAAACCAGCAGGACCTGCATCTCCACGGAAACCAGCGGGACCTTCACCTCCACGGAAACCAGCGGGACCTTCATCTCCACGGAAACCAGCGGGACCTTCATCTCCACGGAAACCAGCAGGACCTTCATCTCCACGGAAACCAGCGGGACCTTCATCTCCACGGAAACCAGCGGGACCTTTATCTCCATGGAAACCAGCGGGACCTTTATCTCCATGGAAACCAGTGGGACCATCATCATTCTTGTCATATTCATGGGTGAACAGCAGGTTTTCAGAGCTGGAACAATAACAACAGAAGTTCAAGCTGATTTCTGATTGGCTGCAGCTAAAAACCTGGAAGGATCTCTAGAACCTGGGCAAAGACCACCAGACTAGGCCTTGAACTGGACCAGGAGCTGCAGGGTAGAACTGGACTAGCACAGACCGGTAGATCCATGTGAAGCAGTCTTCAGTTGTGATGTTTGTTTCTGGTCCAGGTGGGTTTTACTGGGATCGCCTGTGAGGACTGCGCACCTGGTCGGTACGGACCCACCTGCACTTCAGGTAACCTCAGATCCTGCTGTCCTCATTAGAACCAGTTCAGATTGTCCCTCACCGTTTGTCCTCGTGTCCTCTGTCTCAGAATGTTCCTGTGTCCACGGCGTCTGCAATTCCGGGCTGAAAGGTGACGGTCGATGCACCTGCTTCTCCGGATACTCTGGTCCCAGCTGTGACCGCGGTGAGTAGCCGTAGACCTCCAGATGATCCCACCTGGAGCCGTAGACCTCCAGATGATCCCACCTGGAGCCGTAGACCTCCAGATGATCCAACCTGGAGCCGTAGACCTCCAGATGATCCCACCTGGAGCCGTAGACCTCCAGATGATCCAACCTGGAGCCGTAGACCTCCAGATGATCCCACCTGGAGCCGTAGACCTCCAGATGATCCCACCTGGAGCCGTAGACCTCCAGATGATCCCACCTGGAGCCGTAGACCTCCAGATGATCCCACCTGGAGCCGTAGACCTCCAGATGATCCAACCTGGAGTCGTAGACCTCCAGATGATCCCACCTGGAGCCGTAGACCTCCAGATGATCCCACCTGGAGCCGTAGACCTCCAGATGATCCCACCTGGAGCCATAGACCTCCAGATGATCCCACCTGGAGCCGTAGACCTCCAGATGATCCCACCTGGAGCCGTAGACCTCCAGATGATCCCACCTGGAGCCGTAGACCTCCAGATGATCCCACCTGGAGCCGTAGACCTCCAGATGATCCCACCTGGAGACGTAGACCTCCAGATGATCCCACCTGGAGCCGTAGACCTCCAGATGATCCCACCTGGAGACGTAGACCTCCAGATGATCCCACCTGGAGCCGTAGACCTCCAGATGATCCAACCTGGAGCCGTAGACCTCCAGATGATCCCACCTGGAGACATAGACCTCCAGATGATCCCACCTGGAGACGTAGACCTCCAGATGATCCCACCTGGAGCCGTAGACCTCCAGATGATCCAACCTGGAGCCGTAGACCTCCAGATGATCCCACCTGGAGACATAGACCTCCAGATGATCCCACCTGGAGACATAGACCTCCAGATGATCCCACCTGGAGTCGTAGACCTCCAGATGATCCCACCTGGAGCCGTAGACCTCCAGATGATCCAACCTGGAGCCGTAGACCTCCAGATGATCCCACCTGGAGACATAGACCTCCAGATGATCCCACCTGGAGACGTAGAACTCCACATGATCCCACCTGGAGACGTAGACCTCCATATGATCCCACCTGGAGACGTAGACCTCCAGATGATCCAACCTGGAGCCGTAGACCTCCAGATGATCCCACCTGGAGACGTAGACCTCCAGATGATCCCACCTGGAGCCGTAGACCTCCAGATGATCCCACCTGGAGTCGTAGACCTCCAGATGATCCCACCTGGAGCCGTAGACCTCCAGATGATCCCACCTGGAGCCGTAGACCTCCAGATGATCCAACCTGGAGCCGTAGACCTCCAGATGATCCCACCTGGAGCCGTAGACCTCCAGATGATCCAACCTGGAGCCGTAGACCTCCAGATGATCCAACCTCCAGATGATCCAACCTGGAGCCGTAGACCTCCAGATGATCCAACCTGGAGCCGTAGACCTCCAGATGATCCCACCTGGAGCCGTAGACCTCCATATGATCCCACCTGGAGACGTAGACCTCCAGATGATCCAACCTGGAGCCGTTAACCTCCCGATGATCCAACCTGGAGACGTAGACCTCCAGATGATCCCACCTGGAGACGTTAACCTCCGGATGATCCAACCTGGAGACGTAGACCTCCAGATGATCCCAGGTGTACCTGGTAGTACACTGATTGCAGTGTACTTGGTAAATAAAAGTACACTTGGGAAATGTACTTTAGTATACTTGAGTATACTTAATGACGTGTACTTAAGGAATACTTCTTTTTGGTAAGGGATAGGCGGAATATGTTAACTTTTAGTGTATTTATTAGTAAATGTCAGGTAAACTTTGGGAAGTATATTTCTGATAAGTTCATAAATAGTAAACTGAAAGTATGCTGTCTTATTTAAAGTTTAAAACTAGTACACTTAAAGTATACTTGCATATACTACTTTTTGGTAAGGGTGCCTAGAATACAGCAGAATATGGGAATATATCATGGTGTTACAATATCGCAGTATTGTGTGGTATTGTGAAGTTCCCAGCCAGCATTGCATGTGGGGCCCATGTGGGTTCAATTTTGGCTGCATATGAGGGACCCAGGTGGGATTGTCCCAATTTCCATGGTGACCCCCCTGTGTTTTCCCATGTGGGTTTCCACATATGGGGCCCATGTAACTTAAACTATGAGATCTGCCAATTTGCCCAGTTCCAGCCCATGGCTACGGGGTATATGGGAAAACACAGGTGGGTCACCATGGAAACCGTGGACAAACCCACTTTGGTCCCTCATATGCAGCCATAATGTAACCCATATGGGCCCCACATGCAATGCTGGCTGGGTTTTTGCCAATCGCCCCCCCTCCCCACTACACAGTAACAGACGTGCTGCTGCATCAGATTTTCCATCAAACGTTCCATCATCTGACATGTTTACGTTCTACTGGGAGTAAAATGGGTTGGGTAACGTTGTCCGTAAATGTCCCAGCTGTTCTGGAACTGGGGTTGCATCTTCCTGTCACCTGCGCTGTGTTTCAGAGCTACCGGAGTGTGCGGCGCTCACCTGTCCGCTTAACTCTCGCTGCATGGAAGAAGCTCTGACGGGAAGGCTGGAGTGTCGGTGTCTGCCCGGATACCAGAAGTCCGGATCTCAGTGTGAATGTGAGTTCAGCAGCGAGCAGGTGCACGTAAACACAAACATCAGCAGTTTTTGCCCCAGCGTCATCCAGATTGCAGCCACCCACCCATCCATGAGGTGGGTGGCGGGGGGCAGTCTATTTTAAACTTTAAAAACAAGATTTTAAAACGTATCGGCCGGTGCGGAGAAGCTAAAATGCGGCTAATATGTCCACATTTCCTGGCCGCTGTTAGAAGTCGTGCCCAAGGTTATAATAGTTTTGGATTTTTCCTTAGTTTCAGTTTTTCTTTAGTTTTGACTTTTTTCTTTTTCAATTCAGTTCATTTTAATACGTTTTTTGAGCAGGTTATCTAGTTTTTTTTGGGAAAATGCTTAGTTTTAGTTTAGTTTTAATTAGTTTCAGTCTTAGTTTTGGTTTTAGGGGATTTATTTTTTTTGTAAATTATAGGTGTTTGTCTGGCGTGGCATTCAAAATCATCAGAAAGTCACTCAAAATAAAGCAAAGTAAATAGATTGAATAGAAACAGATTTATTATCAACCCAAAAAGCTTATGTATTAAATAAATTTACAAAGACTAAAACTAAGGACCAAAAATGTTTTTTCAATTTTAGTTTTAGTTTTTTTCTTAGTTTTAGTTAACTGGAATAACTTTGGTCGGCTGCGGAGTGCTGGACCGACTGCAGACGGGAAAGTGCGATATTTGCAGACACTTGAATAAAGAGTGTTGCAGTCGTCTAGATTAGAGTAAATAAATGTGCACAACTTCTTCAAAAAGATTAAAAGATAAAAATATCTCACTTTTGATCAAAGATGAAGGTACTAAAAACTTGATTTTAAAAGGCCATTGACCTGCTTATCCAGTTTACAATCTCTGTCCATGGTGACGACAAGGCGGGTGACTTTCGGACGCACATGACTGGAGGGGTCCAAAATCAACGAGGGTGTTCCCAAACATCACAATCTCAGTCTTTCCCTGACAAATTTTGGGTTAAAGAAGCCTTGGCGTCACTTAAACAGCCAAGTCGGGGTGTCAGGGGCTGGTTTGGGTGATAGGCATGGAAACTCGGCCATCATCTGCATAGAAGTGGTCCCAGGATGAACTTCCCGCTGTTATCTGGTTGTACTTCTTCTATGTGAGATGATGATGCAGCATGCATGAACATTATACAGTATAATACATAATAAAGCTTCAGATGAGTCCAAAGATCCGGTTCCAACAGGTCTAATGTTGCACTCGGCTCAGATCTTCACGGACATCTGCAGAACCCGGACAGAAACGTGGAACCAGAAACCGGAATCAGCTTCAGTTCTTTCAGTTTCAGACCTCTGATGTTTGTTTTCTGGTCTCCGCAGCCATAAACCCATGTGTCCAACCGGTCTGCCATGTTCATGCTTCCTGTGTCCACACTGGTCCAAACCAGCACCTGTGTGCCTGCCATGAGGGCTTCAGCGGTGACGGGCGAGTCTGCATGGCCGTCGATCCGTGTCAGACCAACCAGGGGGGCTGCACCCCCGGGTCTGCCCGCTGCATCTACGACAGACCAGGAAAGGTAGGAGTATTCCGGATCAGGGGGCAGAACACATAGATATCTATAATCGCTAGATCTCTTATGCTGGACGGCATCAGCGGTGGCCATCTTACTACAGGCAGCTCTCTGTCGGGACCTCTGGTTCCAGAGTGAAGGAGATGATCTCCACAAACGCAAATAATCATATTTCACTGAAATCTTGACGGATTTACAAACGTTATTAACGTGGCTATAATTCTGGATGCTTCAACATGTTGAAATTACAGCATTTCTTTTTGGAAAATGATTTAATTGTGTAGCACAGTTGTGCATCACAGCTAGTAGCTAGCCTACTTGTGCAAGTAATAAAGCTGAGACCAGAATTAGATCTTTAACTTAACAGCAAGGTTTAAGCACATCAGTGACGATTTTATGATCAACTATTTTATTCAAATGACCGTCTTCGGTCATTTGGTTAGCTGGGTGCGTTTCCCAAAACCATTGTTGCTAACGTAATGTAATGTAATATCCCAAACTATGTAGCTAACAGTTTAGCACTTATGGTTTTAGCAAACACGCCCTGTCTAAAACCTTATTTACACCTACAGACGGATCTGTAGTCCTGTCCTCCTGTCCGTCTTTTATGTTTGAATGAACCTACACGGCCAAAAGTCAGTGTAATTCAGGCGAGGTGGAAATCTGAGTGAAACCTGGTAGTAAGGTTTACTCAGAAATTTTACCATTTATTTTAAATGTTTTTTAATGTATTGTCCCTATTTGAAATAAACTCGAATCTTTTTCTTCATCAAGCTAATCCCGAATATATATATATATATATATATATATATACGTATATACATATATAAATTAGGGATGCACAATATTGGAATTTTGGCTGATATCTGATATGCCGATATTTTAAAATTCATGTGGCCAATAATCGATATCGATACTGATATTAAAGGAGTGATGACATAGCAGTTAAAAACTAGTTTATGTTGTTGGCATTACTGCATATGTAAATACTCCAAAGAAAAAAACGGCATTTTTTACAGCGGAGTATTGTTTTGAAACGCCAGACCTCACTTCCTCAGTAATACAGTTGGGTCCGGTGATGATATGGAGCTTTACCCGGAGACCACGTTAACTTCATTTTGATTGGCTACACCTTATTTCGCTATGACCTTATTTGGAGAATCTAGGTCAAGCTGCGGTCAGAGTTTGCTAAAGGCTAACTGCTAGCAACATGGGCAGTTCAGACAGTGTGCTACGTTTATCAGACAGGACAGCATTTAGAAAATAAATAAACTTACAGGTAATAACAAGGTTGTGGCCCCCCTCCCTCAGTGTTGCTGCAGAAGTTTGCTTTTAAATCCATTTGTTTGAAAACCCAGACCTGACTGCACAGAAGTTACTACTAGCTCCATACATGCAGCTGAATCAGACAGGGAGGGGGAGCGGACAGTGCATAAACCGTTGGGGGGGGGGGCGCTGTTTATTTGATAGTGTGCTCTTATTGGAGCAATTAAATTACATAGAATGATAGAACTACGTAGAATGATGGAACTACGTAGAATGATAACCTGCTGTCTGATTCAACCGTTTCTGAGCAGAGAGACAAAGCTGACAGACCATAAACAGGAACTTTGATTCTCACTCTGACATTCACATGACCTCATCAGTGCACAACAGATCATATTATACACCCAAAACCCCAGAAAAGTGAAATTTGATGTCATGGCACCTTTAAAGCTGAAAAATAAATAAGCAGTCATTGCAAATAGCAGTTTTGTTATCGTTTCCAACACTTTGAAAAATAGGGGTGGTAAAAATATTGATACACTGAAATATTGCACTATTTTCATATGCAAATTTCAAATCGTTATAAAACGCAGTGTCAATTTTACTTAAAAAATCTTGCAATATTTCATCATTCTGTTACAAAATCTTATGATATTTTGCGAATTCTCTAATAGATTTTGTTACAGAACGATGAAATATTGCAAGATTTTGTTAGTAAAATAGATCGATACCGTGCTTTTAAATGTCAATATGATATCAGCATATGAAAATATTGCAACATTTCAGTCTATCATTATTTTTTCCCACCCCTGGTCTTTAGAGGTTTTAAAGTCTGTAAAAAAGACTTTTTTGAAGAAGAAGAAGAAGTTCTTTTTTTTTTAAGACTTTCGAAACAGTGGGCTGATTTGTTAAATATTGGTGGGGTGGTGGTGCACATGTGATGAGTTAGTGATGATGGTGGTGCACATGTGATGAGTCAGGGATGATGGTGGTGCACATGTGATGAGTTAGGGATGATGGTGGTGCACATGTGATGAGTCAGGGATGATGGTGGTGCACATGTGATGAGTCAGGGATGTTGGTGGTGCACATGTGATGAGTCAGGGATGTTGGTGGTGCACATGTGATGAGTCAGGGATGTTGGTGGTGCACATGTGATGAGTCAGGGATGATGGTGGTGCACATGTGATGAGTCAGGGATGATGGTGGTGCACATGTGATGAGTCAGTGATGATGGTGGTGCACATGTAATGAGTCAGGGATGTTGGTGGTGCACATGTAATGAGTCAGGGATGTTGGTGGTGCACATGTGATGAGTCAGGGATGATGGTGGTGCACATGTAATGAGTCAGGGATGATGGTGGTGCACATGTGATGAGTCAGGGATGTTGGTGGTGCACATGTGATGAGTCAGTGATGATGGTGGTGCACATGTAATGAGTCAGGGATGTTGGTGGTGCACATGTGATGAGTCAGGGATGATGGTGGTGCACATGTGATGAGTCAGGGATGATGGTGGTGCACATGTGATGAGTCAGGGATGATGGTGGTGCACATGTGATGAGTCAGGGATGATGGTGGTGCACATGTAATGAGTCAGGGATGATGGTGGTGCACATGTGATGAGTCAGGGATGATGGTGGTGCACATGTGATGAGTCAGGGATGATGGTGGTGCACATGTGATGAGTCAGGGATGATGGTGGTGCACATGTGATGAGTCAGGGATGTTGGTGGTGTGAAGTGGGGAGGGGGGGGGCACATGTGATGAGTCAGGGATGATGGTGGTGCACATGTAATGAGTCAGGGATGTTGGTGGTGCACATGTGATGAGTCAGGGATGATGGTGGTGCACATGTGATGAGTCAGGGATGATGGTGGTGCACATGTGATGAGTTAGGGATGATGGTGGTGCACATGTGATGAGTCAGGGATGATGGTGGTGCACATGTGATGAGTCAGGGATGATGGTGGTGCACATGTGATGAGTCAGGGATGATGGTGGTGCACATGTGATGAGTCAGGGATGATGGTGGTGCACATGTGATGAGTTAGGGATGATGGTGGTGCACATGTGATGAGTCAGGGAGGATGGTGGTGTACATGTGATGAGTCAGGGATGATGGTGGTGCACATGTGATGAGTCAGGGATGTTGGTGGTGCACATGTGATGAGTCAGGGATGATGGTGGTGCACATGTGATGAGTTAGGGATGATGGTGGTGCACATGTGATGAGTTAGGGATGATGGTGGTGCACATGTGATGAGTTAGGGATGATGGTGGTACACATGTGATGAGTCAGGGATGATGGTGGTGCACATGTGATGAGTTAGGGATGATGGTGGTGCACATGTGATGAGTCAGGGATGATGGTGGTGCACATGTGATGAGTTAGGGATGATGGTGGTGCACATGTGATGAGTTAGGGATGATGGTGGTGCACATGTGATGAGTTAGGGATGATGGTGGTGCACATGTGATGAGTCAGGGATGATGGTGGTGCACATGTGATGAGTCAGGGATGATGGTGGTGCACATGTGATGAGTTAGGGATGATGGTGGTGCACATGTGATGAGTTAGGGATGATGGTGGTGCACATGTGATGAGTTAGGGATGATGGTGGTGCACATGTGATGAGTTAGGGATGATGGTGGTGCACATGTGATGAGTCAGGGATGATGGTGGTGCACATGTGATGAGTCAGGGATGATGGTGGTGCACATGTGATGAGTTAGGGATGATGGTGGTGCACATGTGATGAGTTAGGGATGATGGTGGTGCACATGTGATGAGTTAGGGATGATGGTGGTGCACATGTGATGAGTCAGGGATGATGGTGGTGCACATGTGATGAGTCAGGGATGATGGTGGTGCACATGTGATGAGTTAGGGATGATGGTGGTGCACATGTGATGAGTCAGGGATGATGGTGGTGCACATGTGATGAGTTAGGGATGATGGTGGTGTACATGTGATGAGTTAGCGATGATGGTGGTGCACATGTGATGAGTCAGGGATGACGGTGGTGCACATGTGATGAGTCAGGGATGATGGTGGTGCACATGTGATGAGTTAGGGATGATGGTGGTGCACATGTGATGAGTCAGGGATGATGGTGGTGCACATGTGCAGCCTGCAGGGCAGCAGTGCTTTCATGCGTCTCTCTGGTGTTTCAGTCTCACTGCGAGTGCCTTCCTGGCTTCGAGAACCTGTCGGCCGGCGGCTGCAGTCTGAGAGACGTCTGCAGACCAGATTCCTGCCACAAGAACGCCAACTGCTCCACCGTAGAACCGGGCCGAGTCCAGTCAGTCACCCGCCGCCGTCGCTGTAGGTCCCGCCCCCTGCAGATCAGGTGTGACGGTGCTCTGCTCTGTCCCCAGGTGCACCTGTCTCCAGGGTTACGTGGGAACCGGGAAAGTGTGTTATGGCACTATCATGCAGCGTCTGGAAGAACTGAACACGGAACCTGGAGGACAGTGGAGCGGCCAGCTGGGGAACGCCATCTCCCTGTTCAGTACGGGTTTCTGTACTTCCTTCCTTCCACCCATTCATCTGAACATCCATCCATCCACACATCCATCTATCCATCCACCCATCCATGTAAACATCCATCCATCGAAACATCCATCCATCCATCCATCCATCATGTTAACCCCGCCCACCTCAAATGTTTGACCAATCACACGGTACTTCTCAGAGCTCCACAATAAGAAAGTTCTGCTTGGCCGAGGTGTCGAGCACCTCAATCACATCTGTGAAAACAAAATGGCGTCATTTTGTTCTGGCGACCCTGAAAAGAGGAAACGTTCTGGGTTCCATTCAGGATGTCTCTGTTTCAGGTCATGTTCGATGGCATCTCACCAACCTGGGTCCTTTCACCGTTTTCATCCCCATCAATAAAGGCTTCAGGGGCTTTTCGGTGAGAATCACGTCCTCTAAACGAAGCTCCTGATGCATCTGATCCGACAGCAGCTGATGGGTGGGGGGGATGTTTTTCTGTCTGTCTGTCCTCCAGCTGAGGACTCTGTCAGCTGACACGTCCAAGGCCAGGTACCTGTGTAAGATGCACCTGGTTGCCGGGGTGATGCCATTCGACACGCTGAAAAAGACTGATACCTTCTACATGCTGACGGGAAAATCAGCAGAGACGGACACATCGGAGGGGGTGAGACACATCAGAGGGGGTGCGATGCATAGAGGGGTGAGACACATAGAGGGGGTGCGATGCATCAGAGGGGTGAGACACGTAAGAGGGGTGAGACACATCAGAGGGGGTGCGATGCATCAGAGGGGTGAGACACATAGAGGGGGTGCGATGCATCAGAGGGGTGAGACACATCAGAGGGGGTGCGATGCATCAGAGGGGTGAGACACATCAGAGGGGTGAGACACATCAGAGGGGGTGCGATGCATCAGAGGGGTTGAGACACATCAGAGGGGTGAGACACGTTGGAGGGGTGAGACAAATCAGAGGGGGTAAGATACATAGAGGGGGTGAGATGCATAGAGGGGTGAGACACGTTGGAGGGGTGAGACACATCAGAGGGGGTGCGATGCATCAGAGGGGTGAGACACATCAGAGGGGTGAGACACATCAGAGGGGGTGCGATGCATCAGAGGAGTGAGACACGTTGGAGGGGTGAGACACATCAGAGGGGTGCGATGCATCAGAGGGGTGAGACACATCAGAGGGGTGAGACACATCAGAGGGGGTGCGATGCATCAGAGGGGTGAGACACATAGAGGGGTGAGACACATAGAGGGGTGCGATGCATAGAGGGGTTGAGACACGTAAGAGGGGTGAGACACGTTGGAGGGGTGAGACACAGAGGGGGTGAGATACATCAGAGGGGGTGAGACACGTCAGAGGGGTGAGACACGTCAGAGGGGTGAGACACGTTGGAGGGGTGAGACACGTCAGAGGGGGTGCGATGCATCAGAGGGGTGAGACGTCAGAGGGGTGAGACACGTTGGAGGGGTGAGACACGTCAGAGGGGGTGAGATGCATCAGAGGGGTTGAGACACGTTAGAGGGGTGAGACACGTTGGAGGGGTGAGACACATCAGAGGGGGTGCGATGCATCAGAGGGGTGAGACACATCAGAGGGGGTGCGATACATCAGAGGGGGTGCGATGCATCAGAGGGGTGAGACACATCAGAGGGGTGAGACACGGAGGGGTGAGACACGTCAGAGGCGTGAGACACGTTGGAGGGGGTGCGATGCATCAGAGGGGTGAGACACGTCAGAGGGGTGAGACACGTTGGAGGGGGTGCGATGCATCAGAGGGGTGAGACACGTCAGAGGGGTGAGACACGTTGGAGGGGTGAGACACGTCAGAGGGGTGAGACACGTTGGAGGGGGTGCGATGCATCAGAGGGGTGAGACACGTCAGAGGGGTGAGACACATCAGAGGGGTGAGACACGGAGGGGTGAGACACGTCAGAGGGGTGAGACACGTCAGAGGGGTGAGACACGTTGGAGGGGGTGCGATGCATCAGAGGGGTGAGACACGTCAGAGGGGTGAGACACGTTGGAGGGGGTGTGTGACGGAGTAGGCCGTCACTTTCAGCAGGCTGTTGTCCTGCTGAATATATTCACACCTTCATGGTTCACATACACTGATTTACATCTACAAACACAAAACATAACAGAAGGGGAAAAACAGTAAAGTTAATTGGTTTGTGTGTATATACTTACCCGTGTGATAATACTTACCCGTGTGATAATGCTTACCCGTGTGATAATGCTTACCTGTGTAATACTTACCTGGTGCTTCTGATTGGTGTTTAATTGTGTAATTCTATTTACCAAAGACCTGTTGAAGTGTGGTGTATACTTACCTGTTAAGTTTTATGATTAAGTGTAGGTTGACAGGGGTAGCTGTCTACCAGACTTGTAATTAGTCCTTGATCTTTTTCACCTGGGCAGTGTAAATGGACTGATTAAAGGTGCACACCTATTGGCTGAGTAAAGGGGAGTGGGCCATCCTGGGTAGAGGCTGAAGGACTCTTTAGAGCGGCTTAGATGTGACTGATGGAAAAAGAGAAATCTGAAAGGATGTGGATGGGACAGGTTATGATGGAATTTGATGCCGAAGTTGTAGAAGAAGAATCCCATTTTCTTGTATTATATTGTGAATAAATCAGCGCTGACACTCACAGAAGGGAATGAGAAATGGAGCACAATAAACTCCCAGCACATGCAGCCTGTGGCCACGCTTAATTCTTCTACCCAGCATCATTATTGTGGCTGTGGAGACTGTCACAGGTGGGGCCCAGAACCCAGCCCCATCAGAGGGGGTGAGACGCATCAGAGGGGGTGAGACGCATCAGAGGGGGTGAGACCCATCAGAGGGGGTGAGACGCATCAGAGGGGGTGAGACGCATCAGAGGGGGTGAGACACATCAGAGGGGTGAGACGCATCAGAGGGGGTGAGACGCATCAGAGGGGTGAGACGCATCGGAGGGGTGAGACGCATCAGAGGGGGTGAGACACATCAGAGGGGTGAGACACATCAGAGGGGTGAGACGCATCAGAGGGGTGCGACGCATCGGAGGGGGTGAGACGCATCAGAGGGGTGAGACACATCAGAGGGGTGAGATGCATCAGAGGGGTGAGATGCATCAGAGGGGTGAGACGCATCAGAAGGGGTGAGACGCATCAGAGGGGGTGAGACGCATCAGAGGGGGTGAGACGCATCAGAGGGCGTGAGACGCATCAGAGGGGGTGAGACGCATCAGAGGGGTGAGACGCATCAGAGGGGTTGAGACGCATCGGAGGGGGTGAGACGCATCAGAAGGGGTGAGACACATAAGAGGGGTGAGACACATCAGAGGGGTGAGACGCATCAGAGGGGTGAGACGCATCGGAGGGGGTGTGATGCATCAGAGGGGTGCGACGCATCGGAGGGGGTGCGACGCATCGGAGGGGGTGAGACGCATCAGAGGGGGTGAGACGCATCGGAGGGGGTGAGACGCATCAGAGGGGTGAGACACATCAGAGGGGTGAGATGCATCAGAGGGGTGAGACGCATCAGAGGGGTGCGACGCATCAGAGGGGTGAGACGCATCAGAGGGGTGAGACGCATCGGAGGGGGTGAGATGCATCAGAGGGGTGAGACGCATCAGAGGGGTGCGACGCATCAGAGGGGTGCGACGCATCAGAGGGGTGAGACGCATCAGAGGGGGTGAGACGCATCGGAGGGGGTGAGACGCATCGGAGGGGGTGAGACGCATCGGAGGGGGTGCGATGCATCAGAGGGGTGCGACGCATCGGAGGGGGTGAGACGCATCGGAGGGGGTGCGATGCATCAGAGGGGTGAGACGCATCAGAGGGGGTGAGACGCATCATCAATCAGGGTTGCTCCAACTCTAAACCTCTGTCTTTAGGATCTGGTCCAGAACAACAGGTTTTTTCAGAGATGAAAAGATGGTTTTAGATTTTTTATTTATAGATTTATTTGGCAGATGGATGGATGGATGAATGGATGGATGGATGGATGGATGGATGGATGAATGGATGGACGGATGGACGGACGGACGGACGGACGGATGGTTGGACGGACGGACGGTCGGTCGGTCGGAACCCGTTGTCGGAACATTCTCAGCTTTCCTTCTTTTCTTTTCAGTTCTCTCAAACTAAAATCCGTATCCATGGCAGCCGGAAGAAAGGCACCATCATCCAGTCGGACCTGGTGGCGTCCAATGGGATGATCCACATCGTCAATAAGCTGATGGACAGCGTCTCAGCCACCGTGGACAGCAACAAGGACGTGAGACACAGACGGTTCTTTAATGTTACGGACGTAATGTCTGAAAGACTGAATGGAACAGATGGACGGAGCCCTGTCCCTGCCGTTATTCCGGCTGGTGGAGATCCTTGCTCCCATCCGTTAGCCATTATTCCGGCTGATGGAGATCCTTGTTCCCATCCGTTAGCCGTTATTCCGGCTGGTGGAGATCCTTGCTCCCATCCGTTAGCCGTTATTCCGGCTGATGGAGATCCTTGCTCCCATCCGTTAGCCGTTATTCCGGCTGGTGGAGATCCTTGTTCCCATCCGTTAGCCGTTATTCTGGCTGGTGGAGATCCTTGTTCCCATCCGTTAGCCGTTATTCCGGCTGGTGGTGGAGATCCTTGCTCCCATCCGTTAGCCATTATTCCGGCTGATGGAGATCCTTGTTCCCATCCGTTAGCCGTTATTCCGGCTGGTGGAGATCCTTGTTCCCATCCGTTAGCCGTTATTCTGGCTGGTGGAGATCCTTGTTCCCATCCGTTAGCCGTTATTCCGGCTGGTGGAGATCCTTGTTCCCATCCGTTAGCCATTATTCCGGCTGATGGAGATCCTTGTTCCCATCCGTTAGCCGTTATTCTGGCTGGTGGAGATCCTTGTTCCCATCCGTTAGCTGTTATTCCGGCTGGTGGAGATCCTTGCTCCCATCCGTTAGCCATTATTCTGGCTGGTGGTGGAGATCCTTGCTCCCATCCGTTAGCCATTATTCCGGCTGATGGAGATCCTTGCTCCCATCCGTTAGCCATTATTCCGGCTGATGGAGATCCTTGCTCCCATCGATTAGCCATTATTCCGGCTGGTGGTGGAGATCCTTGCTCCCATCCGTTAGCCGTTAGTCCGGCTGGTGGAGATCCTTGCTCCCATCCGTTAGCCGTTATCCCGGCTGATGGAGATCCTTGTTCCCCTCCGTTAGCCGTTATTCCGGCTGGTGGAGATCCTTGTTCCCATCCGTTAGCCGTTATTCCGGCTGATGGAGATCCTTGCTCCCATCCGTTAGCCGTTATTCCGGCTGATGGAGATCCTTGCTCCCATCCGTTAGCCGTTATTCCGGCTGGTGGAGATCCTTGTTCCCATCCGTTAGCCGTTATTCCGGCTGATGGAGATCCTTGCTCCCATCCGTTAGCCGTTATTCCGGCTGATGGAGATCCTTGCTCCCATCCGTTAGCCGTTATTCCGGCTGGTGGAGATCCTTGTTCCCATCCGTTAGCCGTTATTCCGGCTGATGGAGATCCTTGTTCCCATCCGTTAGCCGTTATTCCGGCTGATGGAGATCCTTGCTCCCATCCGTTAGCCGTTATTCCGGCTGATGGAGATCCTTGTTCCCATCCGTTAGCCGTTATTCCGGCTGGTGGAGATCCTTGCTCCCCTCCGTTAGCCGTTATTCCGGCTGATGGAGATCCTTGCTCCCATCCGTTAGCTGTTATTCCGGCTGGTGGAGATCCTTGTTCCCATCCGTTAGCCGTTATTCCGGCTGGTGAAGATCCTTGTTCCCATCCGTTAGCCGTTATTCCGGCTGATGGAGATCCTTGCTCCCATCCGTTAGCCGTTATTCCGGCTGGTGGAGATCCTTGCTCCCATCCGTTAGCCGTTATTCCGGCTGGTGGAGATCCTTGCTCCCATCCGTTAGCCGTTATTCCGGCTGATGGAGATCCTTGTTCCCATCCGTTAGCCGTTATTCCGGCTGGTGGAGATCCTTGCTCCCATCCGTTAGCCGTTATTCCGGCTCTGTCCGTCTGGTTCCTCCAGTCTGTCTTACATCACATGACCACCACCGTTTCCTCTCATCCAACCTGTTTTCCACAGGAGAACCTGATGCACATCATCTCCGACTACGGCAAATTCCAGACCTTCAAGTCCTTGCTGGAGGTGCAGTAATCAGATTACATCCTAATCTCTTTGTTGTGACCTCATGTTGGGAATGTTGCATGTTGGGAAAGCTGGATGTTTGGAAAGCTTGTTGGGAATATTTCATGTTGAGAATGCTGCATGTTGGGAATGCTGCATGTTGGGAATATTGCATGTTGGGAATATTGCATGTTGGGAATGCTGCATGTTGGGAATATTGCAGGCTGGGATTATTGCATGTTGGGAATGCTGCATGTTGGCAATATTGCATGTTGGGAATATTGCATGTTGGGAATATTGAATGTTGGGAATATTGCATGTTGGGAATATTGCTTGTTGGGAATGCTGCATGTGGGGAATATTGCATGTTGGGAATGCTGCATGTTGGGAATATTGCATGTTGGGAATGCTGCATATGGGGAATGTTGCATGTTGGGAATGCTGCATGTTGGGAATATTGCAAGTTGGGAATATTGCATGTTAGGAATGCTGCATGTTGGGAATATTGCAGGCTGGGAATATTGCATGTTGGGAATATTGCATGTTGGGAATGCTGCATGTTGGGAATATTGCATGTTGGGAATATTGCATGTTGGGAATGCTGCATGTGGGGAATATTGCTTGTTGGGAGTGCTGCATGTTGGGAAAATTGCATGTCGGGAATATTGCATGTCGGGAATGCTGCATGTTGGGAATATTGCTTGTTGGGAATGCTGCATGTTGGGAATATTGCTTGTTGTGAATGCTGCATGTTGGGAATATTGCATGTCGGGAATATTGCATGTTGGGAATGCTGCATGTTGGGAATATTGCTTGTTGTGAATGCTGCATGTTGGGAATATTGCATGTCGGGAATATTGCATGTTGGGAATGCTGCATGTTGGGAATATTGCATGTCGGGAATATTGCATGTTGGGGATGCTGCATGTTGGGAATGCTGCATGTTGGGAATATTGCATGTTGGGAATTTTGCATGTTGGGAATGCTGCATGTTGGGAATATTGCATGTTGGGAATATTGCATGTTGGGAATGCTGCATGTTGGAATATTGCTTGTTGGGAATGCTGCATGTTGGGAATATTGCATGTCGGGAATATTGCATGTTGGGAATGCTGCATGTTGGGAATATTGCTAGTTGGGAGTGCTGCATGTTGGGAATATTGCATGTCGGGAATATTGCTAGTTGGGAATGCTGCATGTTGGGAATATTGCTAGTTGGGAATGCTGCATGTTGGGAATATTGCTAGTTGGGAATGCTGCATGTTGGGAATATTGCTTGTTGGGAATGCTGCATGTTGGGAATATTGCATGTTGGGAATGCTGCATGTTGGGAATATTGCATGTTGGGAATGCTGCATGTTGGGAATGCTGCATGTTGGGAATATTGATTGTTGGGAATGCTGCATGTTGGGAATATTGCATGTCGGGAATATTGCATGTTGGGAATGCTGCATGTTGGGAATATTGCTTGTTGGGAGTGCTGCATGTTGGGAATATTTCAGGCTGGGAATATTGCATGTTGGGAATGCGTCATGTTGGGAATATTGCATGTTGGGAACATTGCAGGCTGGGAATGCTGCATGTGGGGAATGCTGCATGTTGGGAATGCGTCATGTTGGGAATATTGCATGTTGGGAATGCTGCATGTGGGGAATGCGTCATGTTGGGAATATTGAATGTTGGGAATGCTGCATGTGGGGAATGCTGCATGTGGGGAATGTTGCATGTTGGGAATATTGCATGTTGGGAATATTGCATGTTGGGAATGCTGCATGTGGGGAATGCTGCATGTGGGGAATATTGCATGTTGGGAATATTGCATGTGGGGAATGCTTACATGTGGGGAATGTTGCATGTTGGGAATATTGCATGTTGGGAATATTGCAGGCTGGGAATATTGCATGTTGGGAATATTGCATGTTGGGAATGCTGCATATTGGGAATATTGCTTGTTGGGAGTGCTGCATGTTGGGAATATTGCATATTGGGAATATTGCTTGTTGGGAGTGCTGCATGTTGGGAATATTGCATGTTGGGAATATTGCAGGCTGGGAATGCTGCATGTTGGGAATATTGCATGTTGGGAATGCTGCATGTTGGGAATATTGCATGTTGGGAATATTGCATGTTGGGAATATTGCATGTTGGGAATGCTGCATGTTGGGAATATTGCATGTTGGGAATGCTGCATGTTGGGAATGCTGCATGTTGGGAATTCACCAGCCTTTGTCTTCGGGTCTCTACAGAAAACCGAGCTTGCGTCGGTCATGGACGCTCCAGGGCCGATCACTGTCTTCGCTCCCACCGCTGCAGCCTTCGATGCCATGACGGAAGGACACCTGCAGCATCTCGGAAGTCCTGACGTGAGAGCGACTCGGACTTTAACGTGAGGAAGTTTGTTTTTCCAGATCAGCTGTAGGTAACTCTGTGCTTACTCCTGAACCGCCAGGGTCACAGCAAGCTGGTGGAGTTCCTGCGGAACCACATGGTCCCCGACACCTCGGTGAGTACCCGGTCCTGCCGGCTCAGCGTCTGGACGCGGTCCCAGACCTCCTGCAGTGACGTTTACTTCTGCTGTGTTGAAGCTGGAGGTCTTTAACCTGGTGTCCAGTTCCACCGTGATGACGAAGGCCAATCAGGCGCTGACCGTCAACGTGACAGAAAATGTAAGTATGACTCCATCGGCCACAAACAGCTGCTGCAGAGCATCAAATCTGAAACCTGTGGACCCAGTTCTAGACCACCTGCAGAACCCCCCCCATCCAACCATTAACCACGTAGGAAGGTTATTTACACAGTCTATGGTTTCTACTCATACAACCCACAATGATGCAAACAGTGATGAAGATGATGGTGATGGTGATGGTGGTGATGATGATTGTGATGAAGATGATGATGATGTCCTCCCTCTTCAGGGTCAGATTCTGGTACAGGGAGCAGCTGTGCTGGAAGCCGCCGTTGAGGCTAAAAATGGACGTCTGTACGTGATGGATGGAGTTCTGACTCCGCCCTCCATCCTTCCCGTCCTCCCCCACAGGTGCAACATCACAAAGACCGAAGTCACGTACAAGGTGAGTTCAGAGGTCCGACGTTTTTTTAGCTAAAATCTGTGGTCGTTGCTCTGTAGAAAACGGGCCGAAACCAGAACCGGCTCATTCGGGTTCTGGTTTCGTTGTAGAACTGAAAGCTCTGTTTTGCAGGCGGTGTGCATGAACTGCTCGGCCACCTCTCGGTACCGCTGCCCCTCAGGAGTCAACACGGTGAGATGTCTCACTCTCATGTGTTCCCAGCTTTGTACCAGCATGTTTAACACCACCTGTGTTGATCAGGGCCTTTCCATCCCGGGATGTGTCCTCCCCGTTCTCATCGGCTCGCCACCCATCGTCTTCCCACGGACGGGCTGCTTCCCTCAGTGCAACACCACTGTAACGGTACTTGAATGCATCACAGCTCTGCTTCATGTGGATGTTGGGAGGTGTCCCACTAACCAGGTTACATATGAGTGTGTTAACTCTGGGGAGGGAAACTGCGTTTAGTAGTGGGCTTTGTTTCAGAAAGAGAACCCAGTCAAACCTGAGTCTGTTACCGTGGTAACTGAGTCTGTCACAACAGAGTCAAAATCAATGTGAAAACTATCCATCACATCATCTAAAGCTGGTGTCTGTGTTCTGATGTAAGCTAGAGTTTAGACTGATGAAATGGTAAAAGCTGAATCAGAATAAATACCCATCCAGCAGACAAGTGGATTCCAGTTTAATCTGGTTAGATATCCAGTCAGAGGACCAGTGGATTCCAGTTTAATATGGTTATATATCCAGTCAGAGGACCAGTGGATTCCAGTTTAATCTGGTTAAATATCCAATCAGAGGACCAGTGGATTCCAGTTTAATCTGGTTAAATATCCAGTCAGAGGACCAGTGGATTCCAGTTTAATCTGGTTAAATATCCAGTCAGAGGACCAGTGGATTACAGTTTAATCTGGTTAAATATCCAGTCAGAGGACCAGTGGATTACAGTTTAATCTGGTTAAATATCCAGTCAGAGGACCAGTGGATTCCAGTTTAATCTGGTTAAATATCCAGTAAGAGGACCAGTGGATTCCAGTTTAATCTGGTTAAATATCCAATCAGAGGACCAGTGGATTCCAGTTTAATCTGGTTAAATATCCAGTCAGAGGACCAGTTGATTCCAGTTTAATCTGGTTATATATCCAGTCAGCGGACCAGTGGATTCCAGTTTAATCTGGTTAAATATCCAATCAGAGGACCAGTGGATTCCAGTTTAATCTGGTTAAATATCCAGTAAGAGGACCAGTGGATTCCAGTTTAATCTGGTTAGATATCCAGTCAGAGGACCAGTGGATTCCAGTTTAATCTGGTTAAATATCCAATCAGAGGACCAGTGGATTCCAGTTTAATCTGGTTAAATATCCAGTCAGAGGACCAGTGGATTCCAGTTTAATCTGGTCAAATATCCAGTAAGAGGACCAGTGGATTCCAGTTTAATATGGTTAGATATCCAGTCAGAGGACCAGTGGATTCCAGTTTAATCTGGTTAAATATCCAGTCAGAGGACCAGTGGATTCCAGTTTAATCTGGTTAAATATCCAGTCAGAGGACCAGTGGATTCCAGTTTAATCTGGTTAAATATCCAGTCAGAGGACCAGTGGATTACAGTTTAATCTGGTTAAATATCCAGTAAGAGGACCAGTGGATTCCAGTTTAATCTGGTTAAATATCCAGTAAGAGGACCAGTGGATTCCAGTTTAATCTGGTTAAATATCCAATCAGAGGACCAGTGGATTCCAGTTTAATCTGGTTAAATATCCAATCAGAGGACCAGTTGATTCCAGTTTAATCTGGTTATATATCCAGTCAGCGGACCAGTGGATTCCAGTTTAATCTGGTTAAATATCCAGTAAGAGGACCAGTGGATTCCAGTTTAATCTGGTTAAATATCCAATCAGAGGACCAGTGGATTCCAGTTTAATCTGGTTAAATATCCAATCAGAGGACCAGTTGATTCCAGTTTAATCTGGTTATATATCCAGTCAGAGGAGGCTGTAACCAGGTTGCACATATGTTGCTGTTCAGACTGCAGTGTGCTGTAAAGGTTTCTACGGTCCAGACTGCACACCCTGTCCCGGTGGATTCCAGACTCCCTGCTCCGGACACGGCCAGGTAGGGTCACCTGAATGAGCCGAGGCAGCGTTGTTGTTGTTGTTGTTGTTGTCTGACTGATGAAGGCTGATGTTTCCAGTGTATGGACGGTGACGGAGGAAATGGATCATGTATCTGTGAAGCAAACTTCCGAGGTTCTCGCTGTCAGTACTGCTCCTCCTCCACCAAGTACGGACCCAGCTGCGACAGAAGTAAGTCTGACGCCGGTTCACACCAAACTCCACTTGGGCATCAAAAACGCGCCTGACGCCCGAAGTTTGACGCTGGTTCACATAAAAGCAGACGCTGACATTCAAAGTGAAAAATGTGAATGACGTCACGACGTCAAGAGCGTCTGGAGTGGTGGTGGACCTGCTTGTTTTTCTTCGTGTGTTTGTACGATGGTGGATGAAACTGAGCAGCTGCTCGGCTTTATTTGCTCCACGAGGCCAGAGAGCGTCTCTGCACCGAGCCTGGATTCATCAGATTATTCAGAGGTTTTCTGAGTTCGGTGGCTTTCACCAAAGGGGAAAAGTGTGAAACCAGGAAGGGAAGTTTTTAACTGGAATTCTTTCTTCATCCACTAGGGGCTCCAAAACAAAGCCCTGAAGCCCACCTGGCTTCACTTTCCTCTATTCAGATGTAACCGGATGCTACGTCCATCTCTGTTTACGGTCCATAGTTTCACCATTTACTCCAGGAGCTGCGCTCTGACGGTGGGCGCAGCCTTCGTTTGACCCGGCCCAGTTTGACGACCTGCAGTCCCGCGTCGGGACATCCGGTCACCAACCCACCGTTTGGAGACACGGGATCAGACACAGATAGCAGTTTAAAGGAACATTCCACCCACAGAATGATGTAACTTTATCTTCCACCCCCCTCATGGTGAGAAAGACTCTGCAGCACTTTTTTAATATCTCAAATGCAGCCGGTGATCAGGAAGGCTTCTCGTTTCCCCCCAACTTTCATATAATGGAGTTCACCGGGGTCCGAGCCAAAAAGGTCCATAAAAGTCCACAAAAACGTGTCAATATTCCTCCATACTGCTCGTCCAATGTAATCCAAGTGTCCTGAGTGGGTAGCGTCCAGAATTTACTGGAAACCATCATTTAGTAGATTTTTAGAGACTAAACAGTAGAACATCCTTTTTCCTGCAAGTGCGCCAAAGTGTGTTCACAAAACTACGGAAGCCTCGGCGTTCAGAGCCTACTCTGCCGATAATACAAGCGTAGAAGAAGAAATTCTCCGTTTACATTGTGCTAAGAGCGACAGAGCTGCAGACAAACCGGGACAAACACAAGAGGGTCCAAGAGGGGTTGATGTTGATTTAAAACAAAGAAAGAAAGAAAAAGAGAACGCGTGATCTCGTCTGCCGCGGCTTCTGTAGTTTCATTAACGTGCATTGTGGTGCTTGCTAAAGATGCGATGTTGTACTGATGTAGTACTGATGTAGTACTGATGTTCTACTGTTTAGGCTCTAAAAATCTAGTAAATGACGTAGTTTCCAGGAAATTCTGGACACTACCCACTCAGGACACTTGGACGAGCAGTATGGAGGAATATTGACAAGTTTTTGTGGACTTTTATGGACCTTTTTGGCTCGGGAGCCAGGGACTTCCATTATTTGAATGTCGGCAGATAACGAGAAGCCTCCCAGATCTCCGGCTGCGTTTGAGATATTAAAAAAGTGCTTCAGTGTTGTTCAGCATCGGGGCGAGTAGAAAATGAAGGCCCATCATTTTTTGGGTGTACTATTCCTTTAACCTCCACTGTCTCCGTGGAGTGAAGAGATTCCCCGGGGTCTCCTCGGTATTTCCCGTTGTGTCAGAAAATTTGTCTGCGTCACAACACTGAGACATACTCAGGCTCCGTTCCCACGGCGACGATCAGAAGAGAAGATGAAGAGCGTGGAATCTACGATAGACCCGCTGGTTTACGCAATGTCCCATTTCAGGGTCTGCACCAAACACTACGAAGCCGCTTAATTGTTTCTGAAATGAGATGGGCTCGTAGTCGGACGTTGTTTTTCCTGTTTGTGTGTGATGTCATCGTGCATGCGACGTGAGCATGGCGTGAGCAGGTCCACCGTCATTTTTGCGTTTTGGGCCGTGCAGACGAGAACGTAACAGCGTGGCGTCTTCAGGAATTCCACTCTGGAATGAGTCTTCAACCCAGAATGACACCGTTGCCGTGTGAACGAAAGGAACTTCCCATGAAATATTTTGTCATTTGTAAAAAAATATCTTGGCCACTCTTGAAATAAGTAAAAAAAGAAAAGATAATAAAAAAGATCATTTTGCTTGTAATAAGCAAACAAATTCTGCCAATGGCATCAGCAAAATTTTCTTGATAAGATTTCTTGAAATCAGATGCATCAACTTAAAACAAGTTCCTGTATCTCACTGAATTGTTTCTCTTTGAGTGATTTTGTCTTATTTTGAGTGTGATGAGACATTTTGACTAGAAATGAGGAAAATCTACTTGGTAAGATTTTTGCTGTGCAGACTTTAACGCCTCCTGGACGCACGTCGGCCATTGACTTTGCATGTGAACCTGACGCCCTTCACACCCAAATCACGTTTGGTGTGCATCAAGCGCCAAAGCGACCAGGACACGTTCATCGTTCCTCACCTGTGCATCTCACCTGTCCCCCCAGCCTGTCCCTGTATCCATGGCCAGTGCGACAACCGTCCGGACTCGGATGGCCAGTGTAAACCGGACTCGTGTGTTCGGGGTTACACGGGTCGGTTCTGTGAGCGGCGAACGTCGGCGTGTGGCGTTCAGGTCCAGTTCTGTCACGCTCACGCTGACTGCGACTTCAGCCAGGGAGCGCCCCGGTGAGTCTCCACATGCCCACCGGCACATGATGCTTCACCTCATCAGGTGACCGGCGTACCTGAGCTGTCTGCTGTCTCCTGCAGGTGTGTTTGTCAGCCTGGTTTCCAAGGTGACGGGATCACCTGCGTGGAGTCGGACCCGTGCGCTCCACCTCTCAGAGGCGGCTGCAGCGTGAATGTGAGCCTCGGACGTTTCTGGTCCGTCCCATTTTACCTGGTCCCGTCTGACATTTCTGCCCCCTGCAGGCCAAATGCATAAAGACGGGCCCGGGAACCCACACCTGCCAGTGTCTGATGGGATGGATGGAGGACGGAGACGAGTGTCAACCAATCAACAACTGCCTTGGTCCTGACAGAGGAGGCTGCCACCCCAACGCCACCTGCATCTACATCGGACCTGGACAGGTAGCATCACCTCAGCCATGCAAGATGAAAGTTCAGCAATCCATGAATTCAACGATGGACAATGCACATTTTTGTAATGTTGTAATTACAACATTCTTTCATGGGTTCTCAGTATTACTGAGTTTCTGAAATAAGACCATCACCATCTTTATTATTATCATCATGATTTATCATCAATATAATCATAATTTATCTTTATGTAACTGAAGAAATTACTGGAACATTCAAGTATTGATTTGACCAAGACACAAAGTGAAACCTTTAATGGGACCAAAGTCCCCTGGTAAGACAGTAATATAGAACTGATTTTCATCAGCATAATTGTGATATTTGGTCTGGTTCTGCGATCTGAACTAGTGGGAGCACGTAGATGCCAAAGAAAAGAGGGCCCAACATGGAGCCTTGAGGGACTTCCACATGTAGCTGCAGAAGAAAACAGGGGCCCAACATGGAGCCTTGAGGGACTCCACATGTAGCTGCGGAACAATACATGGGCCCAACATGGAGCCTTGAGGGACTCCACATGTAGCTGCGGAAGAAAACAGGGGCCCAACATGGAGCCTTGAGGGACTTCCACATGTAGCTGCGGAAGAAAACAGGGGCCCAACATGGGGCCTTGAGGGACTCCACATGTAGCTGCGGAAGAAAACAGGGGCCCAACATGGGGCCTTGAGGGACTTCCACATGTAGCTGCGGAAGAAAACAGGGGCCCAACATGGAGCCTAGAGAAATTCCACATGTAGCTGCGGAAGAAAACAGGGGCCCAACATGGGGCCTTGAGGGACTCCACATGTAGCTGCGGAAGAAAACAGGGGCCCAACATGGGGCCTTGAGGGACGCCACATGTAGCTGCGGAAGAAAACAGGGGCCCAACATGGAGCCTTGAGGGACTTCCACATGTAGCTGCGGAAGAAAACAGGGGCCCAACATGGGGCCTTGAGGGACTCCACATGTAGCTGCGGAAGAAAACAGGGGCCCAACATGGGGCCTTGAGGGACTCCACATGTAGCTGCGGAAGAAAACAGGGGCCCAACATGGAGCCTTGAGGGACTCCACATGTAGCTGCGGAAGAAAACAGGGGCCCAACATGGAGCCTTGAGGGACTCCACATGTAGCTGCGGAAGAAAACAGGGGCCCAACATGGGGCCTTGAGGGACTCCACATGTAGCTGCGGAAGAAAACAGGGGCCCAACATGGAGCCTTGAGGGACTCCACATGTAGCTGCGGAAGAAAACAGGGGCCCAACATGGGGCCTTGAGGGACTCCACATGTAGCTGCGGAAGAAAACAGGGGCCCAACATGGAGCCTTGAGGGACTTCCACATGTAGCTGCGGAAGAAAACAGGGGCCCAACATGGAGCCTTGAGGAACTCCACGTCATCTTTGTTTTAGTAGATCTACAGTCACCAGCTAATACGAAGGAGTTCATGTGTTAAAGAATGAGTCAAACCAAAACTCAGCGATTGCCAGAAAGTCTGTTTTTCATCTCCTCAGAGTGACTGCACCTGTAAAGTCGGCTACAAAGGAAACGGGCAAATCTGTGACGCTGTGAATCAGTGTGTGACTGAAAATGGAGGCTGCCACTACCTGGTGAGTTCTGACGATATTCTTTCTGATTGGCTAAAAGCACCAGATGATTGAGTCATGTATGAGTGCCTGTGATGTGGCTGACTGTGACTGTGTACAGGCCAGCTGTCGTCTGATGTCTTCTCAGTGGAAATGTGTCTGTGATGACGGATATGTCGGAAATGGACACCTGTGTTTCGGCACAGTTGAACAGGTGAGTTGTGGTCGTGATCATTTAATGTCATTTTTGCCTTCACTTTTAGGCTGAGTTTGTTTCCTGCTGATTTCAGGAGCTGACGGCTCTGCGCAGCGCTGCAGATTTCCTCACCTGGACAACCGTGAGTGTTTCACACACGACACCTGTTCAGATGTGAAACTGATCCGAACAGCATCACGATGAACATTATAGAGCTGTATCAGGAATAATGATGCATGACCCAGATTAACAGCCTTGGATCAGCATGACAGATCAGACTGAGTCATTACTGACTGAACAGAAGCTGAAAGACAAACTGTGACAACATCTACTCCGGTCTTTGGGTCTGTTGGTCTGTTTTTGTCAGTCTGGGAAGATTATCAGGTCATTTCACATCAATTTAATTTTATCTGGATGTAAAATCAACATGAAGCAAGTTCTCAGTACAAGCAAACAAACAGATGCACATAAAACCTGAGAAAGATCAAACATGGTGGTCAATCACTGCAGGGTGTGTTCACTAGTGTTGCCCCATCTAGATTACTTCACGGTTCGATTCGATTATGGGACCCACCATTTTTCGATCGTGGCGATTTATAATGTTTCGATGTGATTATTGCGGCCATAATAATCACGATTATTACGATTTTTAATGCTTTTTTGCATCTAAAACTGTGTTTTTTTTCATTTGATGCTACATTTGTAAATAAATTAGATTATTAATTCAAGGACACACGGTACTTCCACTAAAGTTTCCCACTGCTGTTCCAACGACCAGGAAATGTGCACATCTTTCCAGATTTCCTCGATATTATTAAGAAAATAGCCCGAATTTCATCTGTACTAATTACATGTACAGAAATGTCACCCTGAGCAACGGCGGTTCTGACGGCGTTTGCCCAGATTAGTCTGTGAAAGCTTGTAGTTGAAGTGACGATGAACACGACATCGTACAGAGTATTAAAAACAAAGTTAGGAAAATAAAGATGGTGGATTTGCTTTACGTTTAACCGACACAGACCCTCTAAGTCCAGAACACTTAACGACATAATGACGAGATAACAGAGACCAAACTCGCACAAACACACAGCCAACAAATATTTAGCTTCTCTTTAGCGTCGTCGTAGATTTTTGGGACGTCCTTCGTTGTAAAACAGGTGTGATGCGTTTGTAACGTGGCTCCGCGGCTCGTAGTATTTCACAGAAAGTCTTGTTGTTCGCTGCTGAATAAGGCTGCAAATTAGGGATGGGCGATACATCGTCAAAGAAATTCCCCACAGTAATAACTTTTAATTTCACGATAAAACAATTCAATTTATCAGGTTGTATCTACAGTTTTTTTTGCTTGTTTGTCTTTAGATAGTTTTTATACATTTTTTCAGATATATATTTTTTTTAGACAGTTTTGTTTTGTTTTTGTTTTTTTGCTGTTTGCACCGTTTGAATGAATGTAAAATTTGTTCTCATATTTCATACTTACAGTTTTGCAGTACAGGTGTACTACGTGAACTTAATTGATGTAGTTTAGTGGCCTCTAAAATTATGTCGGTGCTCAAGACAGAACGTAGGTATAGATTTATAAAAGATTGGACTGATGTTTTTTTTTTGGAGCTTATCGTTATCGTGATAAAAAGCAAAATTATCGTGATACATAATTAAGTCCATATCGCCCAGCCCTACTGCAAATCCGGCCTATTGCATGCATGATCCGGCGGGCTTTCTCTGAATTCGGCGGCGGGGAGCGCGTCATGGTTCCTTCTACGTTTTTATGGTTCGTTTTCCGTGGAAAACCATCACGGCAAATTAATCGATGCCAAATCGTCACATAACCCATCGTGATGCATCGCCGGATCCATGAATCATAAGCAACACTAGTGTTCACGCTCTGGCTGTTTGGTCCACGTTAAACGGACCGAGGTCTGTTTCCATTCGTACTTTGTTTCGTTTGGCGCAGTCTGAGTTTAGCGTCAATTACAGGGGTCAGACAATGAAACTGAAACACCTGCCATTTTAGTTTGGGAGGTGTCATGGCTGAGTTGGACCAGCCTGGTGGCCAATCTTCATTTATCTTCAGCAGAATTAAATGTGCACCTCAGCTCTCCTGTTTCCACCAGAACTGTCCATCAGGAGCTCCACAGGGTAAATATCCACGGCCGGGCTGCTAAAGCCAAACCTTTGGTCACTCGTACCAAACGTTGGTTTCAATGGTGCAAGGAGCGCAAATCTCGGGCTGTGGACAATGTGAAACATGCATTGTTCTCTGATGAGTCCACCTTTACTGTTTTCCCCACATCCGGGAGTCACAGTGTGGAGAAGCCCCAGAGAAGTGTACCACCCAGATTGTTGCATGGCCAGAGTGAAGCATGGGGGTGGATCAGTGATGGTTTGGGCTTCCATATCACGGCATTTGCTTGGCCCAGGACTTGTGCTAGATGGGCCAAGGACTACCGAACCATTCTGGAGGACCATGTGCATCCAAAGGTTCAAACATTGTATCCTGAAGGCGGTGCAGTGTATCAGGATGATAATGCACAAATACACACAGCAAGACTGGTGAAAGATTGGTTTGATGAGCATGAAAGTAAAGTTGAACATCTCCCATGGCCTGCAAAGTCACCAGATCTAAATATTATTGAGCCACTTTGGGGAGTTTTGGAGGAGCGAGTCAGGAAACGTTTTCCTCCACCAGCATCACGTAGTGACCTGGCCACTATCCTGCAAGAAGTACGGCTTAAAATCCCTCTGACCACTGTTCAGGACTTGGAGATGTCATTTCCAAGACGAACTGCCGCTGTATTGGCCGCAAAAGGAGCCCCCCCCCCCCCCCCATACTAATAAATGATTGTGGTCTAAAACCAAGTGTTTCACTTTCAGTGTCCACCCCCTGTATTTCTTGGCTCAGGCTTTAAACGGTAAACGATGGCCGTGACTTTGCGTGACTTCGTGTTCCTGTATTCTCTCCATCCCACCAGGACTCCGGTCTGTCTCTCTCTGGATCGGACCGGAACATCACCCTCCTGGTTCCAACGTCTGCTGCTGTCGCTAAAATGTCCTCCTCCGACAGAAACTTCTGGACCACGAAGGGGAACCTGCCGAGTCTGATCAGGTCGGAGCCGGGGGGGCGGGGGGTGTTAACAGTCTCATACCTTCTCAGACCCATAGATGGAGACAGAGGACATTTTCAGGACTTTTCCAGCTGCTACAGTACAAGTCAAGTTTTCTCACAACATACAGTAATAACTTCCACCACAAGCTTTTGGAGACGTGTTCTGCAATTGTAGCTTGTATTTTTTAACAGCGATTAAATGAAGACGAAGAAAAGACGAAACAGCAACAAAACAGAGGGAAAGTGGAGATAAAGCTGCAGCGAAGTTGCGATGAAATTGCGATGTAGCGTTGACGAAACGGGGACGTTGTGGTTACGAAACAGCGATGAAATGCTATGAATTTGCAAAAACTTTGTGATGAAATAGTGATGAAACTGCGACATTGCGGCGATAAAGCAAAGAAGCATCAACGAAACGGCGACGTGGCAAAGACAAAGTGGCAACGAGAGGGAGAAAAAATCATTTTCCAGGACATTTTACTCTTTTTCTCATTTCTACGACTGGAAAACTGGTTTTCCAGGTCGTGTGGGAACCCTGGCTTGCACATATTGCACATGTATAGATGGAACTTTGGAATCATGTCAGCAATCTTTTACCCCTTTCACACTGGCCAAAACGTCCGTTTAAACCTGTGAAAATCGGCTTTTCGTGGCGGTGGGAAAGGCTCTTCGACCCGCGTCAAACCGCCTTCAAGCGGCTCGGTTCCGATCGGCATGCAGTGGGACACCTGACCCGGGTTGACCCTTGAATTTACGTGATGACGTTGCGCGGTACGTGGCGACATTGTGTAATCACACCAGTTGCGTATCATGTAAAATACCACAACAATTTTGCTTCCACAGATTAGCGATGTGCGCTTGAAAAACTCACGTGAACACGCTAATTTCAGTGCTCAGCAAGACGCTGTGATTGACCGAGTCACGGGTTTCACAGGGTTCCCTTTTCTAGAAGTTGTTTTCCAGGACTTTTCCAGGACTTTTCCAGGACTTTTCCAGCTGCTACAGTACAAGTCAAGCAGAAGCAAAACACCTCATCAGGGTGTCTTCATCAGCACCGGACAGCGCCGAGTCAGCGACTCTGATCACACGTCTCCTAACACAGAAAGCCATGTCGGAACAGTGGGACGTTTGTGAGTCGGAACAGCAGGATTTCGGAATGTTGGTATGTCGGAAAAATGGGATGTTTGTGAGTCGGAATAGCAGGATTTCGGAATGTTGGTATGTCGGAAAAATGGGACGTTTGTGAGTCGGAAAAGCAGGATTTCGGAATGTTGGTATGTCGGAACAGTGGGACGTTAATGAGTCGGAATAGCAGGATTTCGGAATTCTGGTATGTCGTAAAAATGGGACGTTTGTGAGTCGGAATAGCAGGATTTTGGAATTCTGGTTTGTCGGAAAAATGAGACGTTTGTGAGTCGGAATAGCAGGATTTCGGAATGTTGGTATGTCGGAAAGGTGGGACGTTTATGAGTCGGAATAGCAGGATTTCGGAATGTTGGTATGTCGGAAAAATGGGACGTTTGTGAGTCAGAAAAGCAGGATTTCAGAATGCTGGTATGTCGGAAAGGTGGGACGTTTATGAGTCGGAATAGCAGGATTTCGGAATGTTGGTATGTCGGAAAAATGGGACGTTTGTGAGTCGGAATAGCAGGATTTCGGAATGTTGGTATGTCGGAACAGTGGGACGTTAATGAGTCGGAATAGCAGGGATTTCGGAATTCTGGGATGTCGTAAAAATGGGACGTTTGTGAGTCAGAATAGCAGGATTTCGGAATTCTGGTATGTCGGAAAAATGGGACGTTTGCGAGTCAGAATAGCAGGATTTCGGAATTCTGGTGTGTCGGAAAAATGGGACGTTTGCGAGTCGGAATAGCAGGATTTCGGAATTCTGGTTTGTCGGAAAAATGGGACGTTTGTGAGTCGGAATAGCAGGATTTCGGAATTTTGGTTTGTCGAAAAATGGGACCTTTGTGAGTCAGAATAGCAGGATTTCGGAATTCTGGTATGTCCGAAAAATGGGACGTTTGTGAGTCGGAATAGCAGGATTTCGGAATTCTGGTATGTCTGAAAAATGGGACGTTTGTGAGTCGGAATAGCAGGATTTCGGAATTCTGGTATGTCCGAAAAATGGGACGTTTGTGAGTCGGAATAGCAGGATTTCGGAATTCTGGTATGTCGGAATGACAGCATGCATCCGGTTGGAGCTCGGCCTGTTTTTCATGGTGGCGTTGTGATGTTAGACAGCTGCTGTCTGTCGTCCTGACAGGAATCACATGATCTTTGGGAACTATCCACTGTCCAAGCTGAGAGACATGTCCTCTGTGATGTCCCTGCTGTCTTCAACGCTTCCTATTTCAACCAACAACGAGGTAAATTCTGTCGGTTTGTCAATTTTCTCCGTAAAAGCTCCAAACTGTGACATCCAGCTCTGACTCGTTCCGACAGGTCACGTCTGTGGGAGGAGCCACCGTCCTGACCTCCGACCTCGCTGCCACCAACGGCCTGATCCATCTAGTCGATCAGGTTGTAGCTGCTGAGACACCGACTCCTCTCCCGTCCTCACTGTCCTCATCATCCTCATCGTCCTCATCATCCTCGCTGTCCTCTCCGTCCTTTTCGTCCTCATCATCCTCATCATCCTCCTGTCTTCATCATCCTTGCCATCCTCATCATCCTTACCGTCCTCTCTGTCCTCTCCGGGCGTCCACCGTCTCCTGACAGCTTCTTCTTCTTCTTCTTCTTGTCTCCAGGTTTTGGTTCCTGACAGGAAGCTGAGTGAGGGTCTTCTGGAGGCGTTGGCGCTGAGGCCGGACTTCTCGCTCTTCAGATCGTACCTCATCGTACGAACCTGCGCCGCCGCCGCCGCCGTTTGCAGCCGGAGGCTGGGGGGGTAGGAGCCGTCGGTAACTCCGTCTCTGGTCCTTTCTTCAGGAATACAACCTGACGGATGAGATCGAGCAGGCCGAAGAGTTCACCATCTTCGCTCCGACGGACGAGGCCATCACCGAGTACCTGAGCAACATGGCTGCCACCAGCCTGGTACGGAGACGGAGCTGCAGCCTCCATCAGCACCAGCCAGCAGCTTCTCACGCCCCCATTTCTGTTCCAGGACCTCAACACCACTCGTTACCACGTGGTGGAGTCGGAGCGCCTGCTGAAGGCCGACCTCCAGCCCGGAGGATACAAACCCACGCTCCTGGGATACTCCTTCCAGCTCGGCATCTTCCCTCGAGACGGAAAGGTGTGAGTCCGGTCGGGAACGACGGACCCGGCGGTCCGGACCAGATAAAGCAGCTGTTTCTCTCCTCCAGCTGTTCGTGAACGAGGCCCAGATCAACTCCTCCGACATCCTGAGCGGTAAAGGAGTGGTTCACGGCGTGTCGGCCGTCCTGCGTGTCAAAAGAAACCGCTGCGACAAAGTCTCCTTCAGGAAGGTGTTGGTGAGTCCTGCAGCTCCAGTTTTCCCGGGCATCCCGCTCCACTCTGCTCTAACGCTGTCTTCCTGCCGCAGGGAGAGTGTGTCGACTGCTTGTTCCCGTCGAAAAAGTTGTGCCACAACAACACCGTCCCAGACGTAAGACTCCACCACACTCTCATCTTCCTCTGCCACAGGTGAAAGGGATAGTACACCGACGTAATACCGCAACTCGAACCAAAAAGGTCCATAAAAGTCCACAAAAACTTGTCCATGTTCCTCCATACTGCTCGTCCAATGTAATCCAAGTGTCCTGAGTGGGTAGCATCCAGAATTTACTGGAAACCATCATTTAGTAGATTTTTAGAGACTAAACAGTAGAACATCGTACTTCCCCGATGCGTCCATGAGAGTTCACGACACTACGGAAGCTGCAGTGTTCATTCTGCACCCCTGCATGTGAAAACCACCCATATGGATGTGGGTTTGTTTTTAAATGTAGCTTTTAATGAAAATGTTCCATATTCAGCCTTTAAAGGGAGAGTAATTCAGCCACACTGGAGGCTTTTCCAGCATGAACCGCCTTTTTAAGGTCATGCCACAGCATCTCAATGGGATTCAGGTGGGGGCTTTGACTAGGCCACTCCAAAGTCTTCATGTTGTTGTTCTTAAGCCATTCAGAGGTGGACTTGCTGGTGTGTTCTGGATCATTGTTCTGCTGCAGAACCCAAGTGCGCTTCAGCTTGAGGTCACCAACAGATGGCCGGACGTTCTCCTTCAGGATTTTTTGGTAGAAGCAGAATTCATGGTTCCATTTACCACAGCAAGTCTTCCAGGTCCTGAAGCAGCAAAACAGCCCCAGACCATCACACTACCACCACCATATTTTACTGTTGCTATGATGTTCCTTTTCTGAAATGCCGTGTTACTTTTACGCCAGATGTAATGGGACCTCCACCTTCCAGAAAGTTCCACTTTTGTCTCGTCAGTCCACAGAGTATTTTCCCAAAAGTCTTGGGGATCATCAAGATGCTTTCTGGCTAAACTGAGACGAGCCTTTATGTTCTTTTTGCTCAGCAGTGGTTTTGGTCTTGGAACTCTGCCATGCAGCCATTTTTGCCCCCAGTCTCTTTCTGATGGGGGAGTCATGAACACTGACCTTCATTGAGGCAAGTGAGGCCTGCAGTTCTTGGATGTTGTTCTGGGGTCTTTTGTGACCTCTTGGATGAGTCGTCGCTGTGCTCTTGGGGTCATTTTGGTCGGCCGGCCCCTCCTGGGAAGGTTCCCCACTGTTCCATGTTTTCACCATTTGTGGATAATGGTTCTCACTGTGGTTCTCTGGAGTCCCAAAGCTTTAGAAATGGCTTTGGAACCTTTTCCAGACTGATAGATCTCAATGACTTTGTTTCTCATTTGTTCCTGAATTTCTTTGGATGGCAGCATGATGTCTAGCTTTGGAGGATCTTTTGGTCTACTTCACTTTGTCAGGCAGGTCCTATTTAAGGGATTTCTGATGGAGAACAGGTGTGGCAGTAATCAGGCCTGGATGTGGATAGAGAAACTGAACTCTGCTTTCCAAAGATGATAAACCACAGTTCATTTATGTTTTCATGGGGGGGCAATTACTTTTTCACACAGGGACATGGAGGTTTGGATTTTTCCCCCCTGACTAATAAAAATCTTTAAAAACTGCATTTTGTGTTTACTTGTGTTATCGTTGACTAATATTTAAATTTGTTTGAATATCTAAAACATTTCAGTGAGACAAACATGCAAAAAAAAAAGAAATCAGGAAGGAGGAAACACTTTTTCACACAGATGTATTTTCAAGGGGGAAACTTCGGACTCTACCTTTAATAGTCGACTTGCTCATCCACTGAAACATCGGTCTGCCTCTCGATCAAAGTTTTGACGCCCAAATTGTATTCGGTGTGTGCGCAGCTTTGTACTTTTTTTTTCTTCTTACAACGAACCGTCTAATGGAGGCCCTCCTGGCAACCTAATCACCAGGCTGCCCCAGGGAGCCTGGTGATCTGCATGTATCCAGGGGCGGTGCTGCCTGCTGACTTTTTGAATAAATTTATATCAAATGAACTCACTCCTCACGTGGCTAGTCCTAATCTGGCTAATCTGCTGATGCTGGTGATGGTTGGTGATTGTTAACTGGGTTCTCCTGTGGTTCTTGTTCTGAGCAGAGATCCGTCAGGTCCAGGAGATGCGTTTTCTTCCGGGACTTTGAAGGAGAGAGACTGCTGACCATCGGCTGCAGAGCCACCTGCCTCCAGAGGAGCGTGGTACGTCCACGTTGCTGCCAACGCCGGCAGCGATGCCGCGTCCCTGACGGACGGACGTCTGCTTGTCTTTCCAGGAGCAGAGCTGTTGCACCGGCTTCTTCGGGGAGCACTGCGAAGCGTGTCCGGGTCCGAAGGGGCAGCCTTGTTCCGGTCACGGAGCGTGTTTGGACGGGACCCACGGATCGGGCATCTGCCGCTGTAACCAAGGCTTCAACGGGACGGCGTGCGAAACCTGCCAGAGCGGCAAATATGGCGTCCACTGTGACCAAGGTCAGTCCTGCAGGCCGCAACATTACGTCATAACACCGTGGTTTGGGCCGTTTTACAAGGAGTGATGTAATCATTCTCATTCTTAGTGAACCAACACCAAAACAGCTAAAAACCTCATTTTCAAAGGGGAATTCCTCGTTTTCTGAATCTGGGGTTTCAGAAGTTTCATGGTGTCGGACACTCAACGAGTGTCCGACACCATGAAGGACTCGGATAGTCTCACAGAGTGTCCGACATCATGAAGGACTCGGATAGTCTCAGCGAGTGTCCGACACCATGAAGGACTCAGATAGTCTCACCGAGTGTGCGACACCATGAAGGACTCTGATAGTCTCACCGAGTGTCCAACACCATGAAGGACTCGGATAATCTCAACGAGTGTCCAACACCATGAAGGACTCGGATAGTCTCAGCGAGTGTCTGACACCATGAAGGACTCAGATAGTCTCAGCGAGTGTGCGACACCATAAAGGACTCTGATAGTCTCACCGAGTGTCCGACACCATGAAGGACTCAGATAGTCTCACCGAGTGTGCGACACCATGAAGGACTCTGATAGTCTCACCGAGTGTCCAACACCATGAAGGACTCTGATAGTCTCACCGAGTGTCCAACACCATGAAGGACTCGGATAGTCTCACCGAGTGTCCGACACCATGAAGGACTCAGATAGTCTCACCGAGTGTCCGACACCATGAAGGACTCGGATAGTCTCAACGAGTGTCCGACACCATGAAGGACTCGGATAGTCTCAGCGAGTGTCCGACATCATGAAGGACTCGGATAGTCTCACCGAGTGTCCGACACCATGAAGGACTCGGATAGTCTCACCGAGTGTCCAACACCATGAAGGACTCAGATAGTCTCACCGAGTGTCCGACACCATGAAGGACTCGGAGATAGTCTCACCATGAAGGCTCAGTGTCTCCCCCAACACCATGAAGGACTCGGATAGTCTCAACGAGTGTCCGACACCATGAAGGACTCGGATAGTCTCACCAAGTGTCCGACATCATGAAGGACTCGGATAGTCTCACCGAGTGTCCGACACCATGAAGGACTCGGATAGTCTCACCGAGTGTCCGACACCATGAAGGACTCAGATAGTCTCACCAAGTGTCCGACATCATGAAGGACTCGGATAGTCTCACCGAGTGTCCGACACCATGAAGGACTCGGATAGTCTCAACGAGTGTCCGACACCATGAAGGACTCGGATAGTCTCACCAAGTGTCCGACATCATGAAGGACTCGGATAGTCTCAACGAGTGTCCGACACCATGAAGGACTCAGATAGTCTCACCAAGTGTCCGACATCATGAAGGACTCGGATAGTCTCAACGAGTGTCCGACACCATGAAGGACTCGGATAGTCTCAACGAGTGTCCGACATCATACCAGAGAGCAGAAATGAACCAAAGTATCTACGTTACCTGGAGATCACTGTTTCTTTTCGTGCTTGTGTCCAAATCTTAGATGCTGGAAATCAAATCTCATTACGAAATCACACGATAACTCACGTCATAAGTCAAAACACCGATAGGGGACCTGATGTATCACGTCATTTACAACATTGTGCCATAACTCACTTCCCCATCGGTGATTTCGGGACAAGATTTGATTTCCAGCGTCCGAGATTTGAATTTGGATTAGCTGGGCTGCTAGCTGCTGCTAGCTGATGCTAGCTGATGCTCGGCTGCCTGCCCGGATAAATACGGGAGCTTTCTGGAATATTCCTTCCTCCATCACTCACATACATGAAAGACACATATGATGTGTCTGTGTTTGTATGATGACATCAGCGGCTGCAGCCGTGTCATAGGTTGCTGCTCTGCTTGTTGGTGGCGGCGTTAACGAGCACGCGACTCATGTCTCCGTCTGTCCTCAGATTGTGCTTGCGTGAACGGACAATGCAGCGAAGGCCTGGACGGAGACGGCACGTGCGAGTGTGATGTCGGCTGGAGAGGCGTTCACTGCGACCAAAGTAAGATCACATGACGAGAAATCTCTCCCCGACATGGTTTCAGGTTATTTTACAGAAGCCCCAAGATCTTCTGTAGTTTAGAACATTGATCCAAGTTAAGTTTAATTATCAAATGTTTCGGAGACATCAATGCTAACATGTAGCTTAGCGACGTGAGGGGAAAAGGAAAGGTTTTAACAAGCATCAACAAACAAGCTCTTACACTCTCAGAAACAGAGGTACCAGTTTGTACCTAAAAGGGTCCAAAGCTTGTTGCTGGGGGGGGGGGGGGGTTCCTTTCTGAAAGACATTTCTGTACCTTCATGGTCCATTTTTGTACCTTATCAAGCTGTATGAGTTAATAAAGTACAATTACACCAATTAAAGATGATGAATAAAAGTCAATAAAATAGAGATTATGACAACAATCAAAGATGCTAATAATAAAAGAATAATTATTATAGAAATATTAGGCCAAACACATATATAATTATACATATAATTAATACTATGATTATTATGAAAATCATAATATAATAACTATAATTATACTACTGTTTAGAAGTACTGCTATTTATAGTTATTGTACAAGCTACACACATGTTTCAGTGCTGCAGGTACCCTTAGGGTTGGAATGGTACAAATGTGTACTTTATATTACTTTGGAGCCTTTTTCATAGTATATAGGTACTTCTGGCCTCATAGAGACCAATATTGTACTTTTGAGAGAACATTTGTAACAAATGTACGTACAGGTACAGAAATGTTCCCGTCTCGTTCCTGTTTCTGACACACGGTTACGTTTTCTCTGCTCGGACCTGATTCTGCTGGTTCTGGATGTTTGCTTGCAGAGATCGAGTCCAAAGACAACGAAGTCTGCGGATCCGTGAGATGCCACAGCAGTGCAAAGTGAGTCCACGCATGCGCACACACGCGCACAAACACACCCACACGCACGCACACACATGCACACGCGCACACTCACACACACACACCCACACATACACGCACACACACATGCACGCACACACCTGAGTTGGCATCAGCTTCATCCTCCTCATCCTCACCGTCCATGTTCTGACCCAGCTGCGTGACCCCCCCATCCGGCCCCCGGTGCCTCTGCGCCGTAGGTTTCCAGGGAAACGGGACGTTTTGTAAAGGTAAGAACGAGGTTTCACCCAGCTGTTCCCCGGCCCGCCATGATGATGATGATGATGATGATGATGATGATGATGATGATGACGATGACGATGATGACGATGATGATGATGATGATGCGTTCAGCTGTAGACCCGTGTCTGGTGGATAACGGCGGCTGCAGTCTGTACGCGGTCTGTAAACGGACCCGACCGGGTCGCCGGGACTGCGTCTGTGTCAGCGGCTTCGCCGGAGACGGACTCGTGTGTGTCGGTATGTTCACTTCCTGACTGGGGATGCACCATATTCCAATGTTGGCCGATATCCTATATGCCGATATTTTAAAACTCATCTGGCCGATAATTTATATTGATACCGATATTAAAGCTAAAAAAAATTAAGCAGGCAAAATATCGATACACTGAAATATCGTGATATTTTCATCGGCCAATATCAAATCGATATTTAAAAGTGCAGTATCGGTCTATTTTACTTAAAAAATCTCGCGAGATTTTATAACAGAATGTGATGAAATACCGGAGTTTTATCAGTAAAATAGATCAGTACTGCGTTTTCAAATGTCAATATGATATCAGTTTATGAAAATATCGCAATATTTCAGTGCATCGATATTTTTTCGCACCCCTAGTCTTTATAAGTTTTAAAGTCTGTAAAAAAGAAATTTTTTATCTTTTATTTTTTACTTTAGAAAAAGCGGGCTGATTGGTTGTGTAGTGATCTCAAGCCCAAAGGTCTCAGCAAAAGGATACACACATCCAACCAAATATACTTTGGGACACATACTGATTGATAAAGGCCACAGTTGGATGTAAACAGACATCCCAAGGAGGAATTTTGTTCAGAGAAGGACCTTCTCAGAGGAATCACTGATTTACGGTCCTGAGTGCAACTCAGGAGAGGACCTGCATTTTGGTAAAACAAACAAAGGCCAGTTGGTGAACTTTGAACCCATCCTCCAAGCTTGGAGATACTCCTTCACAGTATTTACGACCTGCTATAAATTGGTTCCTTATAGCCAATTTTGTAATGTGTTCTCAACATTCAAGAACTGTTTTATATTATCAGGAAAGTAAGCTCATGTTAATCTCATGATGAAGACTTTTCTTTTGATATGCAACATGACATACTTTGGTGATTAGAAACTAGACGTTTCTTCCCCAAATTCACATCACATGCATTCCAGGATTTGCTGCATAAAGGTGAAGAAAGAGACACTTTACCCAACTGCTGAAATCCACTTTTATGATAGAAATGGACTTCCTCGTATCAAATGATGTCTAACACATGTATTTTCTTTACAGGAATCTTAAATCATCAAGATTAATCCTGTTTTATCTGTTTAGCTGATTTGTTTATTCAATGTCTTCCTTTATTCATATAATTCAGATCTTTGCTTTATTTTATTTTATTGTGTTCATTTTATTTCATCATGTCTGAATAACTGATCCATTTTACACATGCCTCACACGGGGCACCATAATATGTTGTGATTTAGCTTGGGCAATTAAATAACAAAGTACAAAATTATACTTTAGTGAAATAATAATAATAATAATAATAATAATAAAAATGATGATGATGATAATAAAACTGTCTCAGACACATCAGAGCATCTTTCCCATGAACATGGACCAACATACCTGTCAGCAGGTGCAGACGTCTGATTGGACGTCACAGAAACACCTGATTGCAGTGATTGAATCATGAGGATCGACTGCGTCTGACTACATCATCTCACCAGAGCCGCTGAGTCGTCGGGGACCATGAACGCATCATTTCACCAAAGCCGCTGAGTCGTCGGGGACCATGAACGCATCATCTCACCAAAGCCGCTGAGTCGTCGGGGACCATGAACGCATCATCTCACCAGAGCCGCTGAGTCGTCGGGGACCATGAACGCATCATTTCACCAAAGCCGCTGAGTCGTCGGGGACCATGAACGCTTCATCTCACCAGAGCCGCTGAGTCGTCGGGGACCATGAACGCATCATCTCACCAGAGCCGCTGAGTCGTCGGGGACCATGAACGCATCATCTCACCAGAGCCGCCAAGTCGTCGGGGACCATGAACACATCATCTCACCAGAGCCGCTGAGTCGTCGGGGACCATGAACGCATCATCTCACCAGAGCCAGCGAGTCGTCGGGGACCATGAACGCATCATCTCACCAGAGCCAGCGAGTCGTCGGGGACCATGAACGCATCATCTCACCAGAGCCGCCAAGTCGTCGGGGACCATGAACGCATCATCTCACCAGAGCCGCCGAGTCGTCGGGGACCATGAATGCATCATCTCACCAGAACCGCCGAGTCGTCGGGGACCATGAACGCATCATCTCACCAGAGCCGCCGAGTCGTCGGGGACCGTGAACGCATCATCTCACCAGAGCCGCTGAGTCGTCGGGGACCATGAACGCATCATCTCACCAGACCGCTGAGTCGTCGGGGACCATGAACGCATCATCTCACCAGACCGCTGAGTCGTCGGGGACCATGAACGCATCATCTCACCAGAGCCGCTGAGTTGTCTGGAACCATAATTGCATCATCTCACCAGAGCCGCTGAGTCGTCGGGGACCATGAACGCATCATCTCACCAGAGCCGCTGAGTCGTCGGGGACCATGAACGCATCATCTCACCAGAGCCGCTGTGTCGTCGGGGACCACGAACGCATCATCTCACCAGAACCGCCGAGTCGTCGGGGACCACGAACGCATCATCTCACCAGAGCCGCCAAGCGTCAGGGACCATGAACGCATCATCTCACCAGAGCCGCTGAGTCGTCGGGGACCATGAACGCATCATCTCACCAGAGCCGCTGAGTCGTCGGGGACCATGAACGCATCATCTCACCAGACCGCTGAGTCGTCGGGGACCATGAACGCATCATCTCACCAGAGCCGCTGAGTCGTCGGGGACCATGAATGCATCATCTCACCAGAGCCGCTGAGTCGTCGGGGACCATGAATGCATCATCTCACCAGAGCCGCTGAGCGTCGGGGACCATGAACGCATCATCTCACCAGAGCCGCTGAGTCGTCGGGGACCATGAACGCATCATCTCACCAGAGCCGCTGAGTCGTCGGGGACCATGAATGCATCATCTCACCAGAGATGCTGAGTCGTCGGGGACCATGAACGCATCATCTCACCAGAGACGCTGAGTCGTCGGGGACCGTGAACGCATCATCTCACCAGAGCCGCTGAGTCGTCGGGGACCGTGAACGCATCATCTCACCAGAGCCGCTGAGTCGTCGGGGACCGTGAACGCATCATCTCACCAGAACCGCCGAGTCGTCGGGGACCACGAACGCATCATCTCACCAGAGCCGCCGAGTCGTCGGGGACCCTGAACGCATCATCTCACCAGAGCCGCCGAGTCGTCGGGGACCGTGAACGCATCATCTCACCAGAGCCGCCGAGTCGTCGGGGACCGTGAACGCATCATCTCACCAGAGCCGCCGAGTCGTCGAGGACCGTGAACGCATCATCTCACCCGGACATCTCCAACGTGAAGATTGCAGGATGGAGGATCTGGCGGAATCTCCCTTTATTCAGCTGTTCAGATGTGATCCAGTCTGAGTACTGAGACAGCATGCTGCTGATGCTGAGTACATGAACTTGTACTGGACTGTAGTATAGCCGAGTACATGAACTTGTACTGGACTGTAGTACAGCCGAGTACATGAACTTGTACTGGACTGTAGTACAGCCGAGTACATGAACTTGTACTGGACTGTAGTACAGCCGAGTACATGAACTTGTACTGGACTGTAGTACAGCCGAGTACATGAACTTGTACCGGACTGTAGTACAGCTGAGTACATGAACTTGTACTGGACTGTAGTAGAAACGTCTGCAGACAGAATATTTACCTGTTCAGGTGCAACATGAAGGACAGAAATCTGGGAAACGTCTGAGCTCACAGATTCAAACTTTAATGCTTCGTCTTGTCAGGAATTAAAAACGAATAAATAAAATAGAAACGTTTTTCTTTTTTTAGATGGAGGTAGAAATGTTTTTCCAAATAATCCTGTCCAGGAGGTTCATTCACATCTACACTGCTGGTTAAACCTTTATTCCGGATTATTGTTAAATGTGTTGAAGGTCTGACAGGTACTCATAAACATAATAATAATAATAATAATAATAACATGACGGGGGGGGGGGGGGGGGTGTCCAGATATCAGCCTGACCATAATCCCTCATAGATAAAGTCAAACCAGCGTTTGTTTTAGCCTCAGAGCCCCATCATGCTTGTTTACTTGTTTTATCTTTTGTGTTTGTTTTTAATTCTTCTTTCAGCCACAATTCAAATTCAACATCAGGATTTTCATAGAATTTTTATTAACTGTCACTTTTGTCAATTACATCTTTTTTCAGCGGATTTTTTTCCTTCTTTAATTGGAGGGTGTCAGTAATCTTGAGCACGACTGGAGCTGTGGCGTGTACATGGCGTGTTATACTTTAGCAAACAAAGTCGGTTGTTTTCTTTCCTGATTGTTTTGTGGCAACAAAATTCACAAACTCTTCTGGTAAAATGTCGGCGTCTGGATGAATGATGGGAATGACCAGTAGGACAGAATTTAACAGGAAGCATCACCCAAGGAAACCTGTTCTGTTTGGTATCTGAGACACATAAAAGTAAATAATTCACTTACCGACTGCTTAAAAACAAACAACAGAAACCGCTGCTGCAACATGTCTGCAATTTCTACAGGGATTAATCCATGCCTGGAGGGAAACGGAGGTTGCCATGCCAACGCAGACTGCATTCATGTCGGACCGAACAAAGTGAGACGTCAGTAAACATGAATGTGTGCAGACGATGCGTTCACTGCCTTCATGTTTTGTCCGTCTTGTGTTGGCAGACGTCCTGCGCCTGCAGCGCGGGTTTCTCCGGGGACGGACAGAACTGCAGCATGATCAACTTGTGTAAGAAGGTAAGTCCGATGGGTGTAAAGATGATGTATGAACGAAGATCAGATGTTCAGATCTGTGACTGGTTCTGATCCGTCTAAAGCAGCGTTCCCGCGCCTCCTGGAAAACCTGGAAAATGATTGAACATTTTTCCAGTCATGGAAAAATGACAAAATGAGTAAAATGTCCCCTGAAACTATTTTCGTCGCAGTTTTGTCACCATTTCGTCGCCACGACGTTGCTGTTTCATTGCAAATTCGTAGCTGTTTCGTCACAGCTTCATTGCCGCTATGGCGCCGCTACATGGCCATTTTAATCGCAGCTTCATCGCCGTTATATTGCCACTACGTCAGCGCTACATCGGCACTACGTCGGTGCTACGTCGGTGCTAAGTCGGTGCTACGTTGGCGCTACGTTGGCATTTCATCGCAGTTTCGTCACCACTTCAACTTTGCTTTGTCGCCACTATGTTGCAGTTTTGTCACCATTTTGTTGCAAATTTGTCGCATTTCATCGCCGCTATTTCGCCATTTTGTTGCTGTTTCACTGAAGCTTTGTCGCAGCTTTGCCACAGTTTTGGCGCAGTTTCGTCGCCGCTATGTTGTCACTTCGTTGCCATTTCATCGCAGCTTTGTTGCCGCTTTGACTTTGCTTTGTCACCACTACATCGCAGTTTCGGCGCAAATTCGGCATCGTTGCTTCGTTGCCACTATGTTGCAGTTTCGTCACCGTTTCTTCGCCGTTTCATTGCTGTTTCATCGCAGGTTCGTAGCCGTTTTATCACAATTTCATTGCAACTTTATCGCAGCTTCGTCTCAACTTCATCGCTGTAAAAAATTCTAAGCTACGATTGTAGAACACGTCTCCAAAATCTTGTGGTGGGAAGTTGTTAGTCTATGTTATGATACTTGACTTGTACTGTAGCAGCTGGAAAAGTCTTGGAAATGTCCTGATAAGTCCTGGAAAATAACTTCTAGAAAAGAGAGGGAACCTTGGCAAGCTGGAGGTTGATGATCTGATCCTCTGTCTCCATCTATGGGTCTTCCTCACAGGTCTATTTTAAAGGATGACTTCGGTCTGAGAAGGTATGAGACTGTTAAACCTCTGTAAACATTCAGAATGGGACAAGCTATGTAAAGAAGGGTGTCATCAGCATATAGATGGATGTGAGAACTACCAGCAGCAGAAATAATGTTTATGTAGATTCTGAATAGGTCTGGACTTAAAGGATAACTTTCTTTTTTCCAACCTGGACCTTATTTCTAGGAGTTTAAACGTGTGTTTACTCACCAGAAAAGTCCTTTGAGTCCTTCTGAACATATAACGCCGAGTCGCCCTTTAACGTACATCCATATGCCCCACACGAGGGACGTAGAGAGGGGCAGCGGACGCAACGAGGGGCAGTGGACGCAACATGGGGCAGTGGATGTAACGAGGGGCAGCGGACGCAATGAGGGGCAGCGGACGCAATGAGGGGCAGCGGACGCAATGAGGGGCAGCGGACGCAATGAGGGGCAGCGGACGCAATGAGGGGCAGCGGACGCAATGAGGGGCAGCGGACGCAACGAGGGGCAGCGGACGCAACGAGGGGCAGCGGACGCAATGAGGGGCAGCGGACGCAACGAGGGGCAGCGGACGCAACGAGGGGCAGCGGACGCAACGAGGGGCAGCGGACGCAACGAGGGGCAGCGGACGCAACGAGGGGCAGCGGACGCAACGAGGGGCAGCGGACGCAACGAGGGGCAGCGGACGCAACGAGGGGCAGCGGATGTAACGAGGGGCAGCGGACGTAATGAGGGGAAGCGGACATAAGGAGGGGTAGTGGACAGAAGGAGGGGCAGCGGACGTAATGAGGGGAAGCGGACGTAATGAGGGGAAGCGGACATAAGGAGGGGTAGTTGACATAAGGAGGGGTAGTCGACAAAAGGAGGGGTAGTGGACATAAGGAGGGGTAGGGGAATGAATCTAGTCCTTCAGAGTGAGGGACGTCAGATGCTGACTTGCTGAGGAAGGACTACAGACGAGCGAACAGCAGAAACCTCCGGAGGGCGACAGGACTCGGAGAAGAAAATTCACTAATGCACAGATGACACAGTTGTTGGTAACGTTAGCCAGACTAGCCACGCTAGATAGGCTATAATACTATGAAAAACTTGAGAAGGCTCTTCGGCAATTTAAAGGAGACAACAGTCGTCATGGCGACGTCTTCTCCGCGTGGTATTTTTGTTTATTAATCAACCGAAACATGATGATGATGAAAAAAAGAAAAACAACTGCAGCTGTTACCTGTGTGTTGCTGCTGGGAGTGTTGTCATGGTGACACGTATGTGTCCTCCTGCCTGCTCTTTCCGGTCACTTCGGACTCTACGGAAACCAAACGCTTTCATTTACAACATTGTGATTTTTCCAGAAAAACGGTGGCTGTCACAGATTTGCCGTCTGCAACATGAGCGGTCCCGGGACTCGATCCTGTAAGTGTGTGAGGAACTACATGGGGGACGGCGTGAGGTGTAAAGGCACCGTGGAGAGGGTGAGCCGCCGACATCTGCACATCAGCTCAGGCTCTGCTTCCTCAGGCTGACCGCTGACTCTCTGCAGGAGATCAAGGCCAGGGGCTTGAGGAACTTTTACACCGATTTGCTGGTGAGTGGGGGCCCGCCGGGGCCCGCCGGCCTCTGTCGCCCCCTACAGGCAGAAGCACCTTCACTAAGATGAGCTCTGATTCCAGATGGTGGAGGTTTCCCTGAACGGTCGTGGCCCTTTCACCGTCTTTGTTCCGAACCTTCAGATCAGGTCCAGAGCTTCATCCACGGTCAGTAGCTGGGTTCTGATGCGACCCGCTCCGTAGGAGAGAAGATGAATGTGTTTCAGTCTCGTGTTCGTCTTTTTCATGATCAGCCGGAATGGCTGCCGAGGCACAAAGAGACCTACGCCAACGTGGTCCGCAGCCACATCGTCATGTGCCACACGCTTCTGCCCATCGACCTGAGCAAACCACGAAACCTGACGTCGCTGTCCGGACTCGTCCTGACCACCAGCTCCAAACAGGTAACCAATCACAGAGCCCCGTTTCCACCTGCGGGTCTGCGTCGGATCGGGTCGGATCGGGTGGGTTTTGGTACGGATGAGTTGGTTTCATGTTGCGTCCCCACAGCAACTGTCCTCTTCCCCGGAGGCGGAGTATTTCCCTGATAGCACCGCTGCGTGGTCGTGTGACATCATCGCATTACCTTTTAACCAAAGCACCGTAGCAGACAGAACCAAAGCATCGTCCTGCTGTGTTTTTATGATGGTCGCGCGGGAAGTGACGTCCTTCATGATGATCTCTGTAACAGAAACAGGAGCAGCTGCATAGATGAGTTATTAGAAAACATGGCTGCAGTCCAGCATCTGACCAGACGGTGGCGCTGTTACAGAAACCGGACGTGACGTCTGCCGGAGAACGTTCTCAGCTCATTTAACGTTAAAGTCTGACGTGTCTATGATGTTGTAGCCTGTCTGAATATGTGCTGAGGTGTTTTTTCACCTGGACACACGTCCCCTGCAGGGGGCGTGTCTTTTAGGATCTTTTTTTCCCCCTCCCGCCTGTGCCCCAGTGTGTCCCTTTCATCCTGCAAACAGGCGCTGCTCATGTGGCTGCACCCTCCATCTGCCCAGTCGTGTCTGCTGTCTGTATAATCTTGGACGGGTTGGACTGAAAATGGGACGCCGGTACAATGACAATAAAGTCTTCTGAAGTCAACGGCTTCATGGCAGTTTTTAAGTTCCTTTTCCAGTTTTACAGACGAACAGCAACGACTCAGCCTTCTGTTGTGTTGCCGGTTAATGTTTAAAAGCTGGTAAGTGCAGCGTTAGTTTAGAAGCGTTAGTTAGAAACCTGTGGGAGGTTTCTAAGTCCTGGAAATGTGTTTGTGCAGCTTTCCAAACATCTCGTAGGGTCCTGACAAAGTCGTCCAGAGGCTTAGCGCAGGTTTTTCCGTGGATTGTCCATACGTGGATAAAAGCGCCAAATTTTTGTATCATGACATAAGAAAGGATTTTAGCCTAAAGCCCGACACAGATGTTTGAAATATCCATACTGAACACAAAAGTTGCTTTATTAGTATATAATAAAAGAAAATCTTGAGTCATAAGATTAACACGAGTGATAAATTGTTTTTTGTACACTTAAGATGGTGAATCTTATTTGACTTTGTCGACTGGTTATTAAACCTCCTAAATGGTGTGTAAAATAGAGTATAAAGACACCTGGTAGCTGCACACCCTCCATAAATTACCACACAATATATGCAGATTTTTAATACAAGAACTGTTATGTCTATGTAGAGTTCTTCATTTTTGACACAACTTAAAAGGGAAAGTTAAGGATTTTTGACATAGGGCCTCATTTTTGAGCTAACAGCTAATGGCTAACAGCTAGCACGTGGCTAACTTGGGGCAAATAATCTTTAAAAACAGGAAGATAACTTATATGGTTCCAGTTGAGTTTGAAACAGTTCCTTTTAATAAGGATTAGGATGGAAGGAAGGACGCATCCTGGAAGCAGCAGAAAGGGTCCTTACGAGCTTTTAAACATTAACTGGCAAAACAACAGAAGGCTGAGCCGTTCCTTTCCGTCTGTAAAACTGGAAAAGGAGCTTAAAATCTGAAATAAACCCGTTAAAATCCATATTCACGGAGGTGTAGAGCTTCCTCCTGGAACATCACGTCCGGTTTCTGCGAACCGTCGGGTCAGATGTGCTGGAATGCAGCCATGTTTCCCAGTAACTCATCTATGCAGGCGCGTCTATGTCTGTTTCATACATCGTCATGAAGAACGTTTTTGTCTATAACATGGCAGAAAACGTCAGAATCATTTCATCGGCACCAAATGCTTTAAAGTTTCTGGTGAAATAAGCCGCGCATGCTTCAGACTGTCATGCGTATTCATTTGTAGTGTTTATTGCAACAAAGACGTTTCTGGTGATACTTGTTGTTCTGTGACTTCGATCATTTCAACATACGTCAGTTTTATCACATTTGGAAGTGATGTAATCATTTTATGGTGTTTATAGGCTGAAACTATCTCGTTGATTTTAGTCTTGCGACTGGATAAATCAGATATTTGACGCAGGCTCAGATTCAACCTGATCCGAAGGACCCATCATGCAAAAACGGTGCTTTTATGCGCAGATGCACAATCGTGCCACGAAGCCGCCGGACTAAAGAGGGCCCCTCCCAGCATGAACCGGCTTTTCCCGCTTAAAGTTGAGGTGTTCAGGATCATCTGTCACCAGAAATCCCTCATGATCTTTCATGGGGGGTCATTAGCGGAACGTTGCTGCTGCATCCTGGAGATGTTCGTGTTTGTCTCAGAACCGCTTCAGAACCGAAGTTTGTTGGTTAAACGGATGTTCGTGTTTGTCTCAGAACCGCTTCAGAGGACGAAGTTTGTTGGTTAAACGGAAGTTCGTGGTTTTCAGGAGAATCTCTTCATCAACGAGGCGAACGTGACGGACAGCGATGACATCAGCACCAACGGCATCATCCACGAGATCGACCGCATTCTGTTCCCCCCCAACGTCAGCAAGGACAACCTCCTGCTCCTGTCTGTGAGTCCGTCTCTGAGAGGCCAGGGGGGCCGGAACCGGGCTGGACCCGACCCGGTTCAGCTGGGCCAGAACCGGACTGGACCGGTCCCAGTTCAACTGGGCCGGACCCGGTTCAGCTGGACCCGAACCGGACTCTGAGTCTGGACCGGACCCGGTTCAGCTGGACCCGAACCGGACTGGACCGGTCCCAGTTCAGCTGGGCCGGAACCGGACTGGACCGAACCTGGTTCAGCTGGGCCGGAACCGGTTCAGCTGGGCCGGAACCGGACTGGACCCGACCCGGTTCAGCTAGGCAAGAACCGGACTCTGAGCCTGGACCCGACCCGGTTCAGCTGGACCCGAACCGGACTCTGAGTCTGGACCCGACCCGGTTCAGCTAGGCCAGAACCGGACTGGACCGGTCCCAGTTCAGCTAGGCCAGAACCGGACTCTGAGCCTGGACCGGACCCGGTTCAGCTGGACCCCAACCGGCCTGGACCCGACCCGGTTCAGCTAGGCCAGAACCGGACTCTGAGCCTGGACCGGACCCGGTTCAGCTGGTCCAGAACCGGACTGGACCCGACCCGGTTCAGCTGGGCCAGAACCGGACTCTGAGCCTGGACCGGACCCGGTTCAGCTGGTCCAGAACCGGACTGGACCCGACCCGGTTCAGCTAGGCCAGAACCGGACTCTGAGCCTGGACCCGACCCGGTTCAGCTAGGCCAGAACCGGACTCTGAGCCTGGACCCGACCCGGTTCAGCTAGGCCAGAACCGGACTCTGAGCCTGGACCGGACCCGGTTCAGCTGGTCTGAAACTGGACTCTGAGCCTGGACCGGACCCGGTTCAACTGGGCCGGACCCGGTTCAGCTGGACCGGAACCGGACTCTGAGCCTGGACCGGTCCCGGTTCAGCTGGTCCGGAACGGGACTCTGAGCCTGGACCGGTCCCGGTTCAGCTGGTCCGGAACCGGACTCTGAGCCTGGACCGGTCCCGGTTCAGCTGGTCCAGAACGGGACTCTGAGCCTGGACCGGTCCCAGTTCAGCTGGTCCGGAACCGGACTCTGAGCCTGGACCGGTCCCGGTTCAGCTGGGCCAGAGCGGGACTGGACCGGTCCCGGTTTAGCTGGTCCAGAACGGGACTGGACCGGTCCCGGTTCAGCTGGTCCGGAACTGGACTCTGAGCCTGGACCGGTCCCGGTTCAGCTGGTTCAGAAACGGGACTCTGAGCCTGGACCGGTCCCGGTTCAGCTGGTCTGAAACTGGACTCTGAGCCTGGACCGGACCCAGTTCAGCTGGTCCAGAACGGGACTGGACCGGTCCCGGTTTAGCTGGTCCAGAACGGGACTGGACCGGTCCCGGTTTAGCTGGTCCAGAACGGGACTGGACCGGTCCCGGTTTAGCTGGGGCGGAACCTGACTGGACCAGAACGGGACTGGACCGGTCCCGGTACAGCTGGGCCGGAACCGGACTCTGAGCCTGGACCGGAACCGGACTCTGAGCCTGGACCGATCCCGGTTCAGCTGGTCCAGAACTGGATGATGGTTCTTGTTTCTCTGCAGGATCCAACTACGCTGAACCTGACAGATGTTGCTGAGCATCACGGATACAAAACCTTCTACAAACTGCTGGAGGTAACGAATCAGTCTGGAGGGGGGGGGGGGGGGGGGTGGTCTGGTGGAGGAGGAGGGGTCTGGACTGGTCTGGTGGAGGGGGGGGGATGTCTGGACTGGTCTGGTGGAGGGGGGTCTGGACTGCTCTGGTGGGAGGGGGGGTCTGGACTGGTCTGGTGGAGGGGGGGGTGTCTGGACTGGTCTGGTGGGAGGGAGGGGGGTCTGGACTGCTCTGGTGGAGGGGGGGTCTGGACTGCTCTGGTGGAGGGGGGGGGAGTGGTCTGGACTGGTCTGGTGGAGGGGGGTCTGGACTGGTCTGGACTGGTCTGGTGGAGGGGGGTCTGGACTGCTCTGGTGGAGGGGGGGTGTCCTGGAGGCTGCTCTGGTGGAGGGGGGGGGTCTGGACTGCTCTGGTGGAGGGGGGAGGGGGGTCTGGACTGGTCTGGTCTGGATGAGACGGGGTTTCAGGTCTAACCCGTGCGGTTCCTGGTGTTTCAGGACACGGGTGTGATGGACCTGCTGAAGGATCCTACGTACCAGCCCGTCACCGTCTTTCTGCCCTCAGATGTCGCCATGGCGACGCTTCCCCAGGAACAGAAGGACTTCCTGTTCCACCAGCACAACCGGGCACAGCTGCTGGAGTACCTGAAGTACCACGTGATCCCGGCTCAGAAGGTGAGGACGGTCTCGAGCAGCTGGTCAGAGGTCTGGATGCTAAGTACGGCTAACGCTAACGCTCCACTCTGCATCAGAGGTCTGGATGCTAACTACGGCTAACGCTCCACTCTGCATCAGAGGTCTGGATGCTAACTACGGCTAACGCTAACGCTCCACTCTGCATCAGAGGTCTGGATGCTAACTACGGGCTAACGCTCCACTCTGCATCAGAGGTCTGGATGCTAACTACGGCTAACGCTAACGCTCCACTCTGCATCAGAGGTCTGGATGCTAACTACGGCTAACGCTAACGCTCCACTCTGCATCAGAGGTCTGGATGCTAACTACGGCTAACGCTCCACTCTGCATCAGAGGTCTGGATGCTAACTACGGCTAACGCTAACGCTCCACTCTGCATCAGAGGTCTGGATGCTAACTACGGCTAACGCTAACGCTCCACTCTGCCATCTGAGGTCTGGATGCTAATATGGCTAACGCTAACGCTCCACTCTGCATCAGAGGTCTGGATGTTCCACGGCTAACGCTAACGCTCCACTCTGCATCAGAGGTCTGGACGCTGATCCCGGGTCAGAAGGCTGCTAACGGTCTCGAGCACTCTGCATCAGAGGTCTGGATGCTAACTACGGCTAACGCTAACGCTCCACTCTGCATCAGAGGTCTGGATGCTAACTACGGCTAACGCTAACGCTCCACTCTGCATCAGAGGTCTGGATGCTAACTACGGCTAACGCTAACGCTCCACTCTGCATCAGAGGTCTGGATGCTAACTACGGCTAACGCTAACGCTCCACTCTGCATCAGAGGTCTGGATGCTAACTACGGCTAACGCTAACGCTCCACTCTGCATCTGAGGTCTGGATGCTAACTACGGCTAACGCTAACGCTCCACTCTGCATCTGAGGTCTGGATGCTAACTACGGCTAACGCTAACGCTCCACTCCGCATCTGAGGTCTGGATGCTAACTACGGCTAACGCTAACGCTCCACTCTGCATCAGAGGTCTGGATGCTAAGTACGGCTAACGCTCCACTCTGCATCAGAGGTCTGGATGCTAACTACGGCTAACGCTAACGCTCCACTCTGCATCAGAGGTCTGGATGCTAACTACGGCTAACGCTAACGCTCCACTCTGCATCAGAGGTCTGGATGCTAACTACGGCTAACGCTAACGCTCCACTCTGCATCTGAGGTCTGGATGCTAACTACGGCTAACGCTAACGCTCCACTCTGCATCAGAGGTCTGGATGCTAACTACGGCTAACGCTAACGCTCCACTCTGCATCAGAGGTCTGGATGCTAACTACGGCTAACGCTAACGCTCCACTCTGCATCAGAGGTCTGGATGCTAACTACGGCTAACGCTAACGCTCCACTCTGCATCAGAGGTCTGGATGCTAACTACGGCTAACGCTAACGCTCCACTCTGCATCAGAGGTCTGGATGCTAACTACGGCTAACGCTAACGCTCCACTCTGCATCAGAGGTCTGGATGCTAAGTACGGCTAACGCTAACGCTCCACTCTGCACCTGCAAGCTGCATCCAACACGTGTTGGAAAGATGGTGCAGATTTTAAGAAAAGAACCAAAATAAAACCCGAAAGCACTCGGAGAGTTCAGACCTCCACCAAGCAGCTCGACTCTCATCTTTGTGTGTTCTGGATCATCGTATCTGGAACTTTCTCTGGATCCGGATTAACTATGGAAACATCCTGGAACTTATGGAGATCCTTCCTGGTAATGTTTTACCAAACACTCGGGTCATTTGTACGGAGCTACATGGAACAGGGATCGGCCTTTTAGGTCATTTTCAGAGTCAACTAGTCAGGCCAATCAAAATCGATTAATCGATTAGTCGTGACGTCATCAATAATAAAACAAAAAATACTTTTATCCCCAAAGGGAAATTATAAAACATGTGTAAGATCTTATTCATATATCGGGTTTCCACACATCAGTTTTTTATCTTGTTTGTTTTTAATTTGTTTGACGATCCGAGACATTTATCCCTCACAGCTCCCCCAGCTTCCTGAAGGGGGGGTGAACGACCTTTTACGTTACTTTTTTCTACTAATGCAAACAGCATAAAGGTGGTGCAGGTGTGTATTCTGGTCTGACTCATGATCTTCTAGAAGATGGGGTGTGTAACTCTTTCTCTAAGGTCTCTAACTAAAATCCTCCTCATTTCCTCCTTAGAGCCAATCCGTGCCACATTGACTTGCATTGAAAAGGACCTTTCTAGAATCAAATGTTCTTCCAGAATAAATGTTTAGGAGAACATTTTTCTCCTCACACACTTGCTCTACACTTCAATGATGTAGTTTGAACTGTTTTCCATGACATCAGACCATTTACTCAGAAGGAGCCCCCCCCCGCTTTTTATCTTAGTGATGAAACCAGAGACTTCAATGTTATTTCAGCCAATCAGAGTCCTTCAAACACTCACAAATGCTGAACATCCAATGAAGGAAACAATCTTTGTTCTTCTTTCATGTGAGGTTATTTGAGCGTGAAAGAGTCTCACATTTGTCATTTTGGTGTTTGTTTGTTTTCCAGCATTGTGATCAGTCAGATCACATGCTAATTATTTAGCTCAGTCTTTTGCAGGGAATTTAGTTCCCTCTCTGTAATGCTGCCATTCCAGTTCAAACTGGTTAACATTTCACATTTTTTTGCATTTTATCTTGAAACAACTTCTCATTGAGCTTTTTTAATTGTGGTTGCTATAATCTATGCTTAGGTCTGCTCTGTATACCTAATAATAACCTGCCACCTACAGGCTAGTTTTTACTTATTTTAACCCACTTTTCAGTTTTAGCCAGTGGGAACATTGTGTGAAGAAACTGGAACTTAAAGGGTTAAAATTTTAAAACTCATTGATTTTTTGGTGTTGATGGTTAGACCAGAAGTCTGTGATGACAGCCATGAAAGAAAATGCAACTTTTAGTTTTTAGATAATATTTACAGGACATTGGCCAGAATGTGGCCTTAAGAAGCTTTAATGTAACTTTAAAAAAAAACAAACAAAAAAACACTGTAAGACAAAAAAGTAAAGATGCATCAAAAAACATTTTATACCTTTTTTTAAATACTCCAGGGCTCTGATAATCCTGCACAAAAAAATTCATTTTGCATTATTCACATTTATTTTAACCCCATTTTCAGTTTTTGGAAGTTGGAGCACCATGTATGCAAAGTGGAATTTAAAGGGTTAAAATTTTAAAACTTATTGACTTTTTGGTATTGATGGTTAGACCTGAAGTCGGTGATGACAGCGATGAAAGAAAATGGCACCTTTTCATTTTTAGATCATATTTACAGGACATTTACTGACATTGGCCAGAATGTGGCCTTAAGAAGCTGAACGTAACTTTTTCTTATGGAGCTGTGAGGGTTAAATGAGACAAACATGCAAAACAATAAGAATCAGGAAAAGGACAAACACTTTCACACGGCTGTTCATGCAGCCCTGTAGTCATGGAGACGTGATCTGGTCTGGATTTAGGATCCATCTTTCTTCAATCACAGGTTTATGCTGAAGAACTGGTCTATCTGGACTCGGCTCGGACCCTGCAGGGGTCCCCGCTCTCCTTCTCCTGCGGTGGTTCGGACGACATCGTAAGTACATCAGAACCAGAAATACGAGGCCGAGGAAGAGTAGCGGGCTCTGACTGGTCTGTACCGATCAGGGGCAGCTCTTCATCAACGAGGGAAGATGTCGGATCGTTCAGAGACACCTGGTCTTCAGAGCCGGGATGGCCTACGGGATCGACTGCCTGCTGACCCCGCCCAGCCTCGGAGGACGCTGCGATGAGGAGTCCACCTTCGACATCCCGGTGAGTTCACCGTGACGGGTTCGGTCCTGAACCAGAACCAGAACCAGAGGCCGCCACAGTGAGTGACCGCCTCCATCTGGATGAAACCGGTTCAGACCAGGGCTGGGCGATAACGGCCAAAAATAAATATCACGATATAGAGCAGTCACCTCAGTAACGATAAATGGATGATAAACCTCCTATAAACCAACCAAAACGGACAAAAACTGCTTTTATTTTCACTTTATTAAACAAATATTACTTTGTGTCCATTAAAACCAGTGCTGAGTCTCCCATTAAATGCACACACGACTACCGATTAGCATGAATGCTAACTTAACATTGAAAAACCCATAGACAGGCTAATGCAATTAGCATCACTACCGTTGTCAAAAAGTTTTACACACAAACGTTCCTTTCAACTCATTTCACTGACAGCTGATTTTTTTTTCTTCATTAATTGGAGAGGGTCAGTAATCTTGAACACAACATTATATATATATATATATATATATAAAAGGCCAGATTATATTGTTCGTTATTGTAGTGCTCTGTCTGTTTAAGGGAAGTGACGTCACTGAGTTATTCAGTTCCGGTCCCAGCAAGGAAAGCAAGCAGACGCGTTCGCCATTGTTTCCTGTTACGTTAATAATCCTTACCTCTGTGATCCATGTCTTCCGTCTGCTACGAGCCAGTTCAATATCCCAACCTTTAAGTCATTGATGAAAAGTAAGTTCGCCCTGTTTAGTTGCTGGTTTGTGACGAGCTAATCTTTCCTTTGGGCTTCCAGCCGAATAAATCAGTGTTTCTGCACCAGTGGATACTCTGGAAAGTTAGCAGATAAATACATGAACACATAAGCATATGTGAGAGTCGTAGCTTGTCTCTGTTGGTAATCACGGCAGTAATGTTTAGTTGTGGGCGGACATGTGGACTGCACGCGTCGCAGATGTATGTACCTTCTCTGGCCGCAAGGTGGTGCTGTTGCCACATTTCTGTGAGTTTTCTGGCCAGAACAGCTTTGCCTGAGAGAGGGACTGTTAGGTGGAAACCCAGTTACTTGTTTGTTTGTGAATACGATGTAATACTTATGTCTGAACTGTGTGATTTACTGATTGGACTGGAATGAATATTCACTATCTTTATTCTGGTGATTATATTTATGTATTTACCATTTTCTGCTGCTCATTACTCATTGAGTATGTGTGATTTTTCACATTTTTTACCCAAACGTATTGTTTCTGTTTCTATCCCATATCATTACGGATATATTAAACTATCAGAAAAACATATTTTCCCATCTCAGGCATTAGTTTTCTGTAGTATTAGTATTAGTATTGATGATTTTTTGGAGATGTGGTCACTCTAATTCCTTAACCCCGTTATGGACACTTTGGAAGCTCTCTGAATATAGAAATCAGCATTTTCACATTAATTAGATGTCCCTCATACTAATTCAATCATTTTGAACAGAAAAATGAAATAAAATAACACATTTTTGCTCTCTTATATCCTGAAATGTGACTAATTGGTGAAAGCACTCTTGTAATTTTTCAACAAAGATTTAGTTTAACCTGAGGTTTGTGATCAAAATCAATTTCATGATAGTTTTCAATATTTAAGACAAAGGTCAATTGACATATTATTATTTTTTACACGTTTTTTGAAAAATAATATATGAAAATGTGGGCGTGACGGGGTTGAAGGGACAAATACAATTTTATATATTTAGTTGTTTACTTCATTGTATAGGGCTTTCTGTTGGCCTCATATTTAATTTTGTTTTGAACTGAGCTTTATTGATTTAAAGTATAAAAAACAACAGCATATTAACGGCAAAACAATGATAATTGCTCAAATGTAACATAATTTGAAGTTTACAGTATGTGTGCACAGACTTGGAGAAGGTGTTTGATCGTGTCCCCCAGGGGCACCTGTGCTCCAGGAGTACCGGACCCCCTTATTTGAGCTGTCCGGTCCCTGTACGACCGGTGCCAGAGCTTGGTCCGCATTTCCGGCTGTAGGTCGGATCCATTCCCGGTGAGAGTTGGACTCCTCCAAGGCTGCCCTTTGTCGCCGATCCTGTTCAGAACCTTTATGGACCGGGGTTCTGGTCCAGCCGAGGTGTTGAGGGGATCCGGTTTGGTGGCCTCAGGATCCGGTTTGGTGGTCTCAGGATCCGGTTTGGTGGTCTCAGGATTCGGTTTGGTGGTCTCAGGATCGGGTCTCTGCTGTTTGCAGATGACGTGGTTCTGTTGGCGTCATCGGGCCGTGATCTCCGGCTCTCGCTGGGGCGATTTGCAGCCGAGTGTGACGCGGCCGGGATGAGAATCAGCACCTCCAAATCCGAGACCATGGTCCTCACCTGGAAAAGGGGGGAGTGTCCTCTCTGGGTCGGGGGGAGGTCCTGGTCCAGGTGGAGGAGTTTAAGTATCTCGGGTCTTGTTCAGGAGTGAGGGACGGATGGACGGGAGATGGACAGACAGATCGGTGCGGCGTCTGCAGTGATGAAGACTCTGCATCGGTCTGTCATAGTGAAGAAGGAGCTGAAGAAGGAGAAGCTCTGGATTTACCGTCCATCTACGTCCCCCCCCCTCACCTATGGCCATGAGCTGTGGGTCATGACCGAAAGAACCAGATCGCGGGTACAAGCGGCCGAAATGAGTTTCCTCCGCAGGGGGGCCGGGCTCTCCCTTAGAGATGGGGGAGGAGCTCGGTCATCCGGGAGGGGCTCAAAGTAGAGCTGCTGCTCCTCCATATAGAGAGGAGCCAGATGAGGAGGCTCGGGCATCTGGTCAGGATGCCTCCTGGTCACCTCCCTGGGGAGGTGTGACCCCGTGGGAGACCCAGGACACGCTGGAGGGACTACGTTTCTCAGTTGGCCTGGGAACGCCTCAGGATCCCCGGATGAGCTGGTCGATGTGGCCGAGGTGAGGGAAGTCTGGGCTTAAGTATCTCAGGTCTTTTCTGCTGAGACCTGCTACTTAATGCCTAAGCATTTCTTTTCATAAAATAGAGAGAATTTAATTAATTTTTTATATTGTATGAAAGAGTACATTTGCATGCATATGTAAAGTTGTTTAAATATGAAGTTTGGTGACCCAATAGATAAAATACACCTTAAGAGGTGAGAGGGACTCAAAATGTGCCATTTCTGTGGAATGACTCTATAACACTTAAGAATTTGCACTGCTGCAATAAATAAAACTGGCCAGACAGTTAAAACAAGAGACTTGCATCAGCCTCCTTCCTGTATCCTGACCCATACACCATCTTGTTTGCCGTAAAATCCTCTATGAACTGGTTTTCCTGGTCGTCCCCCAACACTGGTCCTTCGAGCCGGATTACAGTATTCAAGATGGAGCAAGATCTTCACCGTGATGTGAGGCCTAAACGACAGACGCAGCGCCCTGTCAGGTTTGAGGACTATGAGGTGAACTATGACCCACTGGAGTGGGATCTAACATCTATCACAGAGAGAAGGATGAACCTGCCTCTTGGAAGCCCGGGCCAGATGACGACCTTCCATGCACCTAAACCACTCTCCGTAAGCCGCGATGGGAATGCTGCTCACAGCGAGACTCCTCAGCTAGCCCCAAGCTACCACCCCAGGAGAGATGCAGAATGAGACTCCCACATAGGACTCAGAGCCCTCCAAGAAGGGAACGCCCGGCTGCTCGAGTCGCGACGTGAGCTGCATGAAGGCATACAGGAGCTCAACAGGGCACGTCGGGAAATCAGAGCACTAATGGAGGAGATCCAATCCCTGAAAACAGATATGAGCCAGATGGCTACCTCCCAACACCACACTCACCACTCGCCACCAGTCAACACGGTGAGAGTGAGCGAAGGTGCTGCTGCCATAACATCAGGTACAAGTGATGATGAGTGGCCAGACCCCCCCACCATGGCCCGAACCAGATGAGGGTCTGCACGACAGCCTGAGCAACCTTAAAGTGGATGGACAGCAGTTTCTCCCTGCAATACCACCCTGCTGCTGACGCTGCATATCCAGCCAACAAAGCTACCTCTCCAGCCCCATATGAACCTCAGGTACACTCTGCCCCCGAGAGACAGACTTGGCCTTACTCCCCTGCCCAATCAGCCCGGCCCCCCTCACGCCCTCTTCCAACATATGCCAGCTCCATGTCTGCAGGCCCTGAGCAAACCCACTCTGCTCTGTCAGCCACAAGCGGGACACCAAGGATGCGTGGACCTCGTCATCCAGTGATCCCTCTTCCCAGTGAGCCTGTATATGGGGGTCCTCAACCCACCATCCCTAAGTTCATTCACCCTGATCCCACTGAGTTTGCCAGCAACCGAACTCTTCAAGTATCAAATACTTGTAGATCACCTGAGACTGGATGAGGCTAGACTTATTGCTGATGCCTACCTGAATTCACCAACACCTTACACTGACACTATGACAGCCCTTCATGACAAGTTAGGGCAACCTCACCAGCTAGCCCTTAAGAAAATAGCAAGTGTCCTAGATGGCCCAGAAATAAAGCGTGGTGATGCAGCAGCATTCCAAAGATTCTCCCTTCAGATGCAGTCACTTGTAGGCCGGCTGCAGACCCTGGGGCCAGAGGGACAAGTAGAACTGAACTGTGGCTCCCATGTAGCCCGGTTGTTGAGCAAGCTCCCCCCAGAACAGAGAGCCAACTTCCGACGTGATGAGTTCAAGCAAGCTGGTGCCACCTACACACTCAATGATTTTTCTGACTGGCTTCATTATGAGCCGTGGTGTCAGGGCTTCGACAGTCAGCAGGTTGAGAAAGGTGGAAAGGAGAAGCAGCACACAAAGACTGAAAGCCTTCCCGGTAAACGAACAGTGACTGTCCTGCATGGTGCAAAGGAAACCTCAGAGCCTGCCTTCCCGTCGTACAAAGGGGGTCTTCCTAAGAAGAAAGGCAAAGACGAAACTTACCGTGCTTATTGTGAGAGCACTGAGCATCACTTCAGTCAGTGTAGTGAGGTAACCAAGCTCTCCAAAGAACAACTAAAGGAATGGATCCAAGTTAACAATCGTTGCTGGCGTTGTGCCCGATCCCATCGGGCTGCTCAATGCACATTAACCTCCTGCAACCTCTGTCAGGGGAAACATCTCCGGGCACTGCATGAGGTAAACGCACGGCCTGGAAGCAGCACCACTTATGTGGCAGCACCAGAAGAGAGCTGCTTAACAAGTTCAGCCTCTGACTCACTCTACCTGGATCGCCCTGGAACTGGGAACCGTGTTATGTTGAAGGTGGTTCCAGTTCCCATGCACTATGGGGATCGGACATTAAACACCTTTGCGGTCCTAGATGATGGATCCGAGAGAACCATGCTCCTCCCCGCTGCCGCAGAGTCCCTTGGCATGAAAGGCACTCCTGAGAACCTGCCTCTCCGTACAGTCCGTCAAGATATCCAGGTTCTTAATGGACACACTGTATCTTTCAGCATCTCCTCTGTTACCAACCTCAGACAGTCTACACGATTCATGGAGCCTTCACAGCGAGCCGTCTCAACTTAGCCCACCATACCTACCCCGATGAACAACTTCAGAGGAAGTTCAAGCACCTGTATGGCAACCCCATCCCTGGTTTAAAGGAGGCCAAGCCACTGCTCCTCATCGGGTCTGACCATCCCCACCTGATAACCCCCATTGAGCCAGTCAGACTTGGCCCGCGTGGTAGTCCAGCCGCCGTCCACACCAAGCTTGAGTGGACTCTTCAAGGCTCTGGCCAGTTCATGGGGCGGCTAGCCCACTTGCTTTATGTCTGTTCACCTCATCACCACCCCAGTTGGATGAGATATATAAGCATGTTGAGAAGCTCTGGCAAGTGGAGGTGATGCCTCATCGGCCTGAAAAGGAGGTGACCAGATCAGGCTGTGGCGCTACTGGAAGCCAAGACTGTCCGTACGATGGTGAATGGAGTCCTCAGATATACTGCTGCACACCACTGCTGCGGCATGAAAACATGCCACCGTTACATGCATCTAAGGAATCTGTTATGCCCATGCTTCGCAGTACAGAAAGGCGCCTGTTAAAGAACCCCACTCAGGCAGAAGCCTACAAAGCTGAAATGCAGAAGCTGATTGACACTGGAGCAGTACAGGAAGTCACTCAGGAAACCAGAGAAGAAAGCGGATAACCCATCATCTTCAGCCATAAGAAAAAAACGCCTTTACCCCCCCACCCTTCCTGTTGCTGAACCAGTTCCTGTTGCCTGGCCCAACCCTTGGGTCCTCCTTGCTAGGAGTCCTGGTGAGATTCCGTGAACATCCCATAGCCATCAGTGGAGACATCAAGGCGATGTTCCACCAGGTGCGTCTCCTTCCTGAGGATCGTTCGCTGCTGAGGTACCTGTGGCGTGACCTTAAGGTTGATGAACCTCCAAAGACATTCGAGTGGCTGGTCCTGCCATTTTAGACTACATCCAGCCCCTGCTGTGCAACGTACGCTCTGCAGCGCCACGTAGCAGATCACAGCCAACCTGATGATGTCCTGAAATTCTCCCTGGAGAAATGTTTTTACGTTGACAACTGCCTGCAAAGTGTTCATTCCCCAGGCGAGGCTAAAGTTCTTGTTGACAGGCTTATGGAGATGCTGTCATCAGCTGGCTTTGAGCTCCGTCAGTGGGCGTGCAACGATCCAGAGGTCCTGAGTCATCTCCCGCCAGAGGCCAGATCCAAGAGCTTGGATCTCTGGCTAGGTGAGGACAAATCCACTTCTCTGGAATCAACTTTGGGCCTCAGCTGGAACTGGGAGACTGACTCTTTGGGCTACAAGCACAGACCTGTGACGTACGAGGTCCCCACCCTGAGGAATATATATCGAGTTTTAGCGTCACAGTATGACCCCTTGGGTTATCTGCTACCCTTCACTACCCAAGCAAAGCTCATCCTCAGGCAGCTGTGGGACAAGCCGCATGGTTGGGATGACCCCAATCTACCTGCTGAGCTCCTTCAAGCTTGGTCCAGTTGGGAGGCTCAGCTCAAGTTTCTACATTTCTTCTCCTTTCCACGAGCTTACCTGCCTGCAAATGTCAACCAGGAACATGTCACCCGTGAAATACATATCTTTGCGGATGCATCGGAGCGGGCCTACGGGGCTGTCGCCTACATGAGAACTGTTGATCAGGCAGGTCAGATTCACCTGGCATTCATCCTTGCTCGCTCTAGAATAGCTCCAAAACGGCCCGTCCATTCCTCGCTTGGAGCTCTGTGCAGCCCTTGTTGCAGCTCAGCTGGCCAGTGTCCTGAAGAAAGAGCTCACCCTGGATGTGTCATGCACCGATCTCTGGTTTGACTCAACTACCGTCCTCACCTGGCTAAATTCCCAGTCATGCCGCTATAATGTCTTTGTAGGGGGAAGGGTCGCAGAGATACAGGAGTTGACAGAAGGCTGCACCTGGCGCTATGTGGACACCCTGAGCAACCCTGCTGATGACCTGACTAGGGGTAAAACCCTAGAAGACCTTAAAGAGCCAAATCGCTGGTCTCAAGGACCACCCTTTCTACTCCAGCACCCTGACACCTGGCCAGAAAAGCCCAGTCCTGGACCAAGTGAGGGCACATCAGAACTTCGTAAAGCTGCCTTCTGTGGGTTAGCCACCACCTCACCCACAGCTTCCTGCGTAAGTGGCAAGGTGCACAATACCTGGCAGGAGCTTTTGGATGACGTTGCTCATGAGCTTCATGGACAGACTTCTTCTCCCCTCAGCGCAAAGGAGTATCAGGAGGCAGAGATGGTCATCGTGCGGCAGGCCCAACAGGAATCATTTTCAGAAGACCACAAGCTCCTCTCAGCAGGAAAGCCTGTCGTATCCTGAAGTCGCCTACTTACCCTGGCCCCTGAAATGGACAGATCAACTGATCTTATAAGAGTGGGCGGTCGGCTGCGGCGACTGGAGGGTCTTGGTGAGTCATCTGCATCACCCCGGCCCGGAACGTGTCTTTGCAGAGTTGCGTAGGTCATTCTGGATATTGCGGGCCGGGACGCGATCCGCAAACATCAGCGTTCCTGTCCAGAATGCCAGCGTTGGAGAGCCCAGCCTTCAGTCCCAAAAATGGCCGATCTTCCAGCTGCAAGGCTCAGACTGTACAAGCCAGCGTTCTATTCTACTGGCATGGACTGTTTCGGGCCTATGATGGTAAAGGTAGGAAGACGCCACGAGAAACGTTGGGGAGTTATATTCAAGTGCCTTACTACCCGTGCAGTCCACCTGGACCTTCTGAGCAGTATGGAGGCAGATGCCTTCTTAATGGCCCTTAGGAGGTGGAGGTTCATTGCCCGGAGAGGCACTCCAGCAGAGTTATGGTCTGACAGAGGGACCAACTTCAGAGGAGGAGAACGGGAACTGAGGGAAGCCTTCGCCAGTATGTCTGACACGTTGCAGCAACAACTCGCTCGCCAAAGGATTGAGTTCCGGTACAACCCCCCTGCAGCCCCACACTTTGGTGGTGCATGGGAAAGGGAAATCCGCTCTGTTAAGTCCGCTTTACGTACCTGCGTAGGAGCTCAACCTGTCCCCGAAGAAGTCCTTCACACCGTTCTGCTGGAGGTAGAGGCAATCCTTGGGTGTTTTTTTTTGGGGTTTGGTGGTTTTGTTTTTGAAAAAAAAAAAAAAAAAAAAAAAAAAAAAAAAAAAAAAAAATTAACTCAAAACCACTGGGTTACGTTTCCACTGACGTTGCAGACATAGATCCAGTGACGCCAAACAGTCTTCTCATGGGGCACTTCTATCCTGAAGCAGAGATCCTCAGCCGTAAACGTTGGCGGCATTCACAGATCCTTGACGACCAATTCTGGACCAGATTCATCAGGGAGTACCTACCTAGCCTGCAGAAATGGCACTCTTCATCCCCTGAGCTCTTGGAGAAAGGCAGTTGTTATGCTGGTGGAACCACAGCTGCTTCGGGCCCTTTGGCCCATCGGACATGTAACCAAAGTGCATCATAGTGATGATGGGTGTATCAGGTCTGCAGATGTGAATATTCAGGGACATGTGTACACAAGACCTGTTGCTCGGCTAGTCATCCTGCCATCCGTGCCCTCAGAGGAAGGAAACGTTCACCAAGACTCTAAATCCCCCTGATTTGGACTCTTAGCCCTTATAGTTTCAAATGTGCCTTGCACTTTGGGGGCGGCTGTATTAAAGGCCAGATTATATTGTTCGTTATCGTAGTGCTCTGTCTGTTTAAGGGAAGTGACGTCACTGAGTTATCCTGTTCCGGTCCCAGCAAGGAAAGCAAGCAGACGCGTTCGCCATTGTTTCCTGTTACGTTAATAATCCTTACCTTTGTGATCCATGTCTTCCGTCTGCTACGAGCCAGTTCAATATCCCAACCTTTAAGTCATTGATGAAAAGTAAGTTCGCCCTGTTTCGTTGCTGGTTTGTGACGAGCTAATCTTTCCTTTGGGCTTCCAGCCGAATAAATCAGTGTTTCTGCACCAGTGGATATTCTGGAAAGTTAGCAGATAAATACATGAACCCATAAGCATATGTGAGAGTCGTAGCTTGTCTTTGTTGGTAATCACGACAGTAATGTTTAGTTGTGCGCGGACATGTGGACTGCACGCGTCGCAGATGTATATACCTTCTCTGGCCGCAAGGTGGTGCTGTTGCCACATTTCTGTGAGTTTTCTGGCCAGAACAGCTTTGCCTGAGAGAGGGACTGTTAGGTGTAAACCCAGTTACTTGTTTGTTTGTGAATACGATGTAATACTTATGTCTGAACTGTGTGATTTACTGATTGGACTGGAATTAATATTCACTATCTTTATTCTGGTGATTATATTTATGTATTTACCATTTTCTACTGCTCATTACTCATTGAGTTTGTTATTTCAAACAGTTTAACACTGAAGAATTTGCACTGCCACAATAAATAGAACTGGTCAGACAGTTAAACCAAGAGACTTGCATCAGCCTCCTTCCTGTATCCTGACCGATGCACCATCTTGTTTACCGTAAAATCCTCCACGAACTGGTTTTCCTGGTCGTCACCCTAACAATATATATATATATATATATATAATGTTCATTTTCATACATACATATACTGTATACATTGTGTACGCTAGTTCTGAACACTGATTTATTATAAATGTCGGGGGCGTGTGTATATTTCTAATAATATTAAAGTCCATGGTTATAACTCGCTCCGCTCTGGAATCGTTAGTTATAATCATTAAGTATGTAGTTTCATAACTACATCTCTGACGTTTATAACAAACCAGACTGATTGAAAATTGGTAGAAAACTGAGTGAGTTACAGTTATTTAAAAAGTCCATCACCATCAAACACAATGCTGTAAGTGAGGAGCTGCCTGTAGTAAGATGGCCGCCGTGTGCGGACGTTCGGCTCCACGGGTGAGTTATCTAGTAATTATATATAAATATCTGTGCTCTGTATGGTGAGTGTTTCTTCTTCTTTGTTGGTAGATGAGCTGCACCTTGTGCACGCCGTCTGGAACTCGCTGTCCCAGTGGATTCAAGCTGAAGGTCTGGATCACGTCTGCAGAGCGCGCGATGGGGGCGCCAGGCTGGGGGAGGATGGGGGACCCCTCTCTGACGCTCTGTGTTGTTCTGTGTTCAGGAGGTCCAGCGGTGCGACCTTCCCACCAGGCACGTCCGTGAACACGCCGGCTGCCGGCTCATCTGCAGCTACAACCTCTGGAAGTCCAAGTGTTGTGGTGGTTTCTACGGCCATCACTGTCTCGGTACGAGCTGACCTCTCTGGAACTACGATGATGTTTGGAGATGGTGAAGCAGCACGACCAGGAACAGGACAAATGTTCCTCCTCTTCATCAGATCCTCTTTATCAGACAGAAACATCTAAACTAAAACATGGTCGTCTTCACTACGTCTACGTGACTAGCTGCTGCCGTGTGATTGGTCATCTTAACTACGTCTACGTGACTAGATGCTGCCGTGTGATTGGTCGTCTTCATGTCTACATGACTAGATGCTGCCGTGTGATTGGTCATCTTAACTACGTCTATGTGACTAGATGCTGCCGTGTGATTGGTCGTCTTCATGTCCACCTGACTAGATGCTGCCGTGTGATTAATTGTCTTCACTACGTCTTCATGTCTAGATGCTGCTGTGTGATTGGTAGTCATCACTACGTCTACATGTCTAGATGCTGCCGTGTGATTGGTCGTCTTCACTACGTCTACATGACTAGATGCTGCCGTGTGATTGGTCGGTTTCACGTCTCTATGACTAGCTGCTGCCGTGTGATTGGTCGTCTTCACGTCTACGTGACTAGATGCTGCCGTGTGATTGGTCGGTTTCACGTCTCTATGACTAGCTGCTGCCGTGTGATTGGTCGTCTTCACGTCTACATGACTAGATGCTGCCGTGTGATTGGTCGGTTTCACGTCTCTATGACTAGCTGCTGCCGTGTGATTGGTCGTCTTCACGTCTACGTGACTAGATGCTGCCGTGTGATTGGTCGTCTTCACGTCTACGTGACTAGCTGCTGCCGTGTGATTGGTCGTCTCCACGTCTACGTGACTAGCTGCTGCCGTGTGATTG
>JALJCO010004914.1:0-20095 GCA_023101725.1 Atherinomorus stipes
ATAGCTGCTGCTGTGTGACGCAACGTGACAGGTTCAGGGTGACAGAAAAAAAGAAAAGAATGCTGGTTAAACTGTGTTTGCAGTTCCATAACTGGGTAAAATCGAAGCACACATTAAATTATCTGCTGTTTCACAGTTTATTTAACATCTGCTGTGTTGGTTTTATTTGCTGTCCAGCAGATAAAGAACCGAACGTTCCCATGATTCAGAGAAACCAGACACTTCCCTTTCAGATTTAGCCCACATACAATTGATCACAAATGATCGATTCCTCATTCATTATGTGAGTTGTTGTAGGAACGTATGCTAAATGTAATTTTTAAGAGAATGTGATTGGAAGAATGTAACTGATTAGAGGAGGTGTGATAATAAAGTAAAATAAGAATAAATTAAAGGAAAAAATATGAGAAATTTGACGCCTCCTGACTCCCAAATTCACCTTCAAGCTATGATTTAAATTAAATGCGGCATCTGGGGGCCAAGACAGAGCGATACAAACGCAGTTTTTTCCCCTCAGCAGCTAGGCTGCTAACGGATGCTGGTTTCCCTTTATCTCCAGACCCTTAGGGGTACCAGAAAAATGGACTATTGTGTTGCACAACTGGACTGATCACTAATGCACTTTACCTGCTAATATATTACTATTTATTTTTTGGATGGTGTCTTTGTGTGTTTGTTTGCATGGTATATGTGGAAAATGGCCTGACTGATGGAACGCACACTTGTTCTTGCCAAAACAAATTCCTATGTGTATTACACAATGGTGAAATAAATCTGAATAAATCTGAATCTGAATAAAATAGGATTCAGAATCAGATCAGGCTGGTGTGTTGATGACCCCCCCTCTCCGACCAGTGGTATCACCACGGTTACAGCACGCTGCAGGGAAACACTGCATCTGTCTTTTTCTCTTCAATTTTTATTTCATTATAGAAGTATCGGATCGGGACTCGGATCAGGGCGAGACTTCTCCAGCTCTGCGTTCCAGCTGCACCAACTGGGGAAAAAATAGAAATCTCCAAAACAGCATGTTACCATGACAACAACAGCCAAACAACACATATTCACACTGCATGTGAACGGAAAAAAGACCGCTGTGAGACCGTAAAATTCAATAACAACTTATGAACAGAAAATATCTGATATAGAAGTTTAATAACTGGACTCAGCATCTTCAAATCTCGTATCTCGGAAAAACGCCTTCATGACGTCACTTCCTCGGAAAATTACCTCGGAAAAACAAGTTCTGAGACAACTGGGGTGTCCAAACTTATGCAGAAAGCTCGTTGTTTTTTATTTGTTTGTATTTTCAGTTTGTCTTTCAGGAAAATTGTTGAGGTTATTTCAGGTCACTTTGAAGGAGGGTAAGTCTGGAGATTATTTGTTCTGATTTCAGTTTTTAACATCTTAACATCAGCTTAAATCCCTGCAGCCAGAATCATCTCAGTTTATCCTGATTTGGACCATTTCATGGTCCGGAAGACCACAGGTGGAGCGTGGAAGATGAACGATGCGACTGACCTGGTTTGAGCTGCTGGAGGAAGGTGTAGAAGGCCACCTCCAGAGAGGCGGAGCTGGACAGGCCCCCCCCCAGAGGCACGCTGCTGGCGATCACCGCCCTGAAACCCGGGAGAGGAGGAGCTGGAACAGAGAACACGGTCCACCGTGAACCGCCGTCAGCAACATTTCCGTTCACACCGCTAATCTATTACACGTGATCCCAGGTGATGTTAGTGTTGCTATGGTTACAGATGGGAGTTTACCCCGGTAGTGCTGTATAACACCCTTCACATAGTTTGCCCACCGAGGTAACCCCGGAGACAGAGGGGCTCCATCGCTGGGCAGGCTGAAGTCCACTCTCCGAGGCTCATCAGCGTCCTCTGTTGCCGTTACCACGGTAACATCCGGACCCGCGGTTTGGCTCCCCACCACCACGGTGACCAGAGGCAGCGCCTGACTCAGAAACACACGTCCAGATATGAGTCCAGTTCAAAATAAACGGAAAGCGGTTCAGTTTCTGGTTTAACCCGTTCTCATCTCCGGTGGGTCAGACCAGTAAAATAACAGCATAACATGTGAATAATGACACCCCCCCCCCCCCCCCCCTTTTTTTAGCATAAAGAACAACAAGCACATTTAATAAGTTATCCTATTAGAAACCAGCAACCCGAAATTTCTGGAGAAAAATAAGTGAAGTTTGAACTATATTTAGCTTCAGTGACACATCAGCATTATTAGGTCATTTTAGTTTGCATTTTTAATTTTACTTCATTGATTTACTTTAGTTTCAATGTGTGCGTTTGTGTGTTTATATGAAATAACTTTTATTAATATTTTATCTTTTTATTAAACACAAATAAACAATGGTATACACATACATATTCATTTTATTTTAAATCTTAATTTACACTTATCTCTTTATTTGATTAATTTACATATTTAGTTAGTCGTTTTTGTTTATTGTTCTTACTTTTTTACATATTTCTTCTAGATCACAATGGATCCATATAATAAGCAAACAATTAATCGCTGGTATCTGGCTGTGGGAAATTCAGTCTTTCACGTTATTGGAGAAACTTTTCTACATATCGCATAAATATACAAATGTGCACTTTTACAGATGTGAGTAGTAACCCTGACCACCTGAACGGTTTCAGCTCATAGTACAAAAGTTAAAGAAAATAATAATAATAATACTAATAATAATGATATTAATAAGCATCAGTAGTAGTAGTAATTGTATTAAAAATAATAATGATGATAATGATAATAATAATAATACATAAAACCTCATGGAGAAATGAGGAATTAATCACTTTTATTAAAATATTGCAGGTACTGATATTACAATATTACAGTTACCTTTTTTCATGAATACAATCCTCAAAATTATTCATCCCCTCCAATTAAATAAGGAAAAAAATCATCTGTCAGTGAAATGAGGTGAAATTGACAAAAGCAATAAATAAAAGTTCTGTGAAAACCATGACATTGATTTTGAATTGTGGCTGAAAGAAACATTAAAAGCAAACAAACAATAAAACAAGTAAACAAGCGTGATGGGGCTGCGAAGCTAAAATTTTGATGTTTCCTGTAATGTTCAAAGAGACTTCTACACCTGCTGACAGGTATGTTGGTCCACTGTTCATGGTAGGGATGCACGATATAATTGGCCCCCCATCTGTATCGTTCTATATCGGCCTTAAAACTGAGTATCGGACATCGGCCACCAATATTTAACCGACCGGCCCGCTGTTTCTTAGTCTAAAAAAAAAACAAATACCTCTTCTTCTTCAAAAACTTCATTTTTCAGACTTTAAAACTTCTAAAGACTAGAGGTGGGAAAAAATATTAAAACACTGAAATATCGCGATATTTACATATGCTGATATCATCTTGACATTTATAAACACGGTATCAATCTATTTTACTAACAAAATCTCATATTTCATCGTTCTGTTAAGAAATCTCGTGAGAATTCACAAATATTTTGCAATATTTTCATATGCTGATATCATAATATCATTTAAAAATGCGGTATCGATTTATTTTACTAATGAAATCTCGCGATATTTCATTGTTCTGTCACAAAATATCCCGAGATTTTCTAACAGAACAATGACATCTCGTGAGATTTTGTAAGTAAAATAGATCGACGATAGATACGACATTTTACAATATTGATTTGATATTGGCATATGAAAATGTGGCAATATTTCAGTGTATTGATATTTTTTCCCACCCCTATTTTTCAAAGTGTCGGAAACGGATAACAAAACTGCTATTTGCAATGACTGCTTTTTTTTTCAGCTTCAATATCGTTATCGATATCAGTTATCAGCCACATGAGTTTAAAAATATTGGCGTATTGGATATCGGCCAAAATTCCAATATTGTGCATTCCTAGTTCATGGGAAAGATGCTCTAATGTGTCCGGGACAGTTTTGCTTGTTTGCTCCTTTTTTTTCTTTTCTTTTCTTTTCTTTTTAAAAATTTCCAACCACAATTGAAATGAGACAATAAAAAATATTTGATTGCAGTAAATCACAATTTTGTCCATTTTAATGTATCAGTTCACTGTTATTTGGTTAACTATTGTGAATTTAGCTTTGACTTTAATTGGAGAGTATGGATCATTTTGAGGTCGACTGTAATATTATAATGAGTATAATTTCTCATTGATCAAAGCGCTCGCGGGTCAGACTGGAGCCTGTGTTGGGTCGCATGTTTGACACCCCTGCAGGGATCGGGGTCCGTGTGTGGGAGGTTACCATCGGCAGCACGAGCCCCTGGTTGTAGTCGGTGTGCTCCCCTATCAGGTTGACTCTTCCAGGGGCGCACACGGCCACCTGAGGAAGCTCCTCCCCGAACACCTGCCCGTACACGCGCCGGGCGGTCGCCTCCAGCTCGGACGCGCTGGGGAAAGAGCTGGCCATCGAAGAAAGGCGAGATGAGAAGCGCTGGACGAGCGATAAGATATCGACAAGAACCGAGAGGAGGAACGACGGCGAAACCTGCCAGAAACAACCAGGAAACTTTCACTTCTTCTTGCTCCCTGATTGGATGGCTGAGGAGCTAGCTGTGAGGCGCTGATTGGCTGGAAACCGTCACGTGATACAGCTGCCCTTTTTTAAAAAAAAAAAAATGGAAATGATAAAATAAACATTTTTTAAAAACTATCAAATATCACTGACGTGGAAGTAAAAGTTTTTTGTTTGTTTTTATAAATGAGTAAATAACGATAAACAGTCCCAGTTTTAACGTAGGTTCAGGCTGTGGAGAAGCGCGTCGGTAAGTAATGCGACAGCGGCCCCTACTGGCCGTTGTATGTACATGCAGTCGTCCTCAAAATAACTATCCAATAAAAGAAAATGACAAATTCACAATAGTAATTCAAATAACAAGAAACTAAAGAAACTAATAATAAATAAAAAATTTAAAAATCATAGTTTAATTAAATAAAATGTCTTTTTTTAATAGTGATAGGAAATAATAATTTTTAAAAAAAAGTCTTAGACACATTAGAGCACCTTTCCCATGAACAGTGGACCAACATACCTGTAACCAAGTGTAAAAGTGTTTATGATCATTACAGAAAACACCTGATTGCAGTGATTGACTTAAAATGTTGCTCAATAAAATTTTTGCTTCGGAGCCCCATCATGCTTGTTTACTTGTTTTATTTTTTGTGTATTTGTTTTTAATATTTCTAACAAACCACAATTAAAAGTCAATGTCATGATTTTCATTTTTATTATTATTAGTTTTGTCAATGTCATCTCATTTCACTGACAGCTGTTTTGTTTTCCTTCTTTAATTTGAGGTTGTGAATAATTTTGAGGGCAACTGTATGTACTCCTCAGTAAGGATCGTGGTAGTTTAGCTGTCTGTAGATAATCTAAAGACAGCGAAACTATCACAGCTGGAGGACCTGTACATAGATATACATACATATGTGCACAGGCTCATGCTGAATTAAATTATGTTTATGTCGGAAATGTATTTCTCTCTACATCTGATTGTTTTCCATGTCTGCACTGCTACTGTCCTCTTGCTTAGATGATTACTAAACTGTGGATGGAGATAAGAAAGTTACATTTTGCAAGCAAATATGTAAAGAGGTTAACTACCAACAATGATCTGAACCAAAACATAAGTGCGTGCTGAAGTCCTGACGGCTGTTCCTCTCGGTCTCACATGGATTAAAAATAAACTAAAGTTATACTTCATTCATTTGAAAAAAGGTGATTATTTTGCAGCATAGAGAATCAATGATATCTATCAGTTATTAATAATTTTAAAGGAATATTTGTGCAACATCATTGCTGTAGGCAGAAATGATTTTTCTCTGTTAAAACATATGATGTTAATCACCATTCTCCCCCAGTCAGACCCTGCAGACAGTTCCTCCATCAGTTTGTCTCTCTGATGCTGAAAGACTGAGGGCGTTTCGTAAAAGTGATGGGATGTTAAGCTGTGGTGTCATAAACCAACATTAAAGATAACCTCTGATTCTCATTAAGATAATGAACGAGGGTTGTTTTTTTCCAGCCTCCGTTAGATACACTAATGAACACTAGAAGAAATACAGTCATCCTCAAAATTACTCATGCATCCAACTGAACCAGTTAAAATGGACAAAAGTAATAATAAATAAAGATTCTATGAAAACCATGACATTGATTTTGAATTAAAACAAACAAACAAGCATGATGGGCTCTGAAGCTAAAATGTTGTTGAGCAACAGTTTGATTCAATCACTGCAATCAGGTGTTTCTGTAACGTCCAATCAGACGTCTGCACCTGCTGACAGGTATGTTGGTCCACGTTCATGAGAAAGATGCTCTGATGTGTCTGGGACAGTTTTTTTTTTTTTTAAATGATTCTTTTGAATTGAAAATAAAAAGGCTCACTTTAAATAATCTGTAAAAACCTGTCTAAACAAATAAAATCCAGGTTTTTACAGATTATTTAAACTGAGCCTTTTTATTTCCAATGTGATCTATTACTGCAGCATTTTATCTCTTTTAAATCAGTTTCCATCAGTTTTTTCTGTTGTTCCTTCATTTGTAGTAAAATGTTGTAGATTTTGTGTTTATAGCCTAATTCTGATTTGTTCTTGTAGGAGTCTGATTTTATTCCATGAATTATACGTGTGATATAAATGTGTTTGTGACCATCTCACAATATATTTTTATATGATGTTATTCATGTTTATCAGCCACATTTTACAGGTTCAGTCTGTTAAAGCAGCTGGATTTGCTTTAGTTATTAAAGAAATAAACCAGAAATGAGATAAATTACAAATAAAGTGTTAAAATCTGAATGGACCCTGGACCAGTTTGGACTGAAAACTGGACCCCATCATGAAAAAGGTTGAGAACAGTTTTGTTTGTTTTAAATAATCATTCCTAACCACAACTCAAAAGCAATATAATATTTCAGTAAATGATAATTTTGTATATTTTTATAATTCATTTCTTGTTATTTGACATACTATTGTGAATTTAGCATTTTTTTAAATTGGAGGGTATGAATAATCTTGAGGACTGTATGTGAGGATCACTTCTACAATGTGAGGAACCACTGACCTGCTTCTCCTCCACCTCATCTTCATCCTCCTCTTCTGTCAATAATGATTTAAAAGGAAATGAAAGGAAACAAAATGCTGATCGGTATACTTTTATTCATATTTCATTGTAGAAAAAAAAGAACTTATGGGTCATCAGTGGTCAGTCTGGTTGAGAGCTGGACGCTCACAAACATCTGAACGAATGAGGTTCTTCAGTTTTCTTCAGCCACCTTCAGTTAAACACTGCCAGCTACGACTTTATATCAACTACATTACTGCTTTCAACACAAAAGTAGACAATCTGATGCCTCAGATGAGAAACAAAACACGATTCACGCGTCTTTGCTGCAGTAAAATACGGAAACTTTGTTTTGCTTCGAGTGAAGATTTGCCCGTTTCTCTACAGAAGCAGTCACCGTTTAAACATGATGTAAAACTGAGTCAACGTGTTCAGAGGTGGTTGTCACATCATGATATGGGCAGAGCTTTCTGAGGCTCCACGGACAGACGGACAGACGGATCTTCCAACACGCATCCCTGACTGAAAACCTGTCACAGGATTCTTTTTTAACCCTGCAACCCTGGACTGGAACGAGCACCACACAAAACAACTCCATACAATGATTCAACATTTATGACACTCATAATTAGGGATGCACGATATAATCGGCCCCCTATAGGTATCGGCCTATATCGGCCTTAAAACTGAGTATCAGACATCAGCCACGCCACTGATATTTAACCGATATTTAACCGATCAGCCCGCTGTTTCTAAAGTCTAAAAAAAAAAACTTCTTCTTCAATAACTTATTTTTTACAGACTTTAAGCGACTAAGGGTGGAAAAGAATATAGATACACTGAAATATTGCAAAATTTTCATATGCTGATATACTGGCATTTAAAAACATGGTTTCGATCTATTTTACTAACGAAATCTTGCAAGATTTAGTGTGCGATATTAGTTTTGCGATATTTTTATATGCTGATATCATATTGACATTTAAAAACACAATATCGGTCTATTTTACGAATGAAATCTCGCGATATTTCATCATTCTGAGATTTTGTAACAGAATGATGAGATCTTGCAAGATTATGTGAGTAAAATGGATCGATACCACGTTTTTTAAATATTGATTTGATATCGGCATATGAAAATATTGTGATATTTCAGTGTATCGATATTTTTTCCCACCCCTATTTTTCAAAGTGTCGGAAACGGATTATAAAAGTGCAATTTGGAATGACTGTTTATTTTTTTCAGACTTAGTATCGGTATCGATATCGGTTATCGGCCAGATGAGCTTTATAATATCGGTGTATTGGATATCGGCCAAAATTCCAATATCGTGCATCCCTACTCCTAATGTAATTTAGCAAAATATAAACCAGCACTTCTAAAAGCAGAAAAACAGTAAACAGACTTTGTTTATCACAACAGCAGATGGAAGCCAGACAGCTGATTGGTCGCAGCCTCCAGCATCATAAGCAGCAGACATGCAGCACACGCCACCATCATGCTAACCGTGAGGCAGCTGCATAACGCAGATAAAACTGGATCACAGTTCAGTCTCAGACTGTTACAGAGAATAAATATTTTGCACATGTTCAGACATATGAAAGTAGTGAGCACGGTTTCCGTGACAACCCCTCTGTACTTTTACCGCCGTCCTCTGGTCATGGTGAGGATGTGAGGATGAGGACGTCCTCTGCTTTTACGTTTCTGCTGGGACACACGACCATGTACAGAAAATTCGGTCTGAGAGTCACATATGAGGAAAATCCTGCCAGACGAGCGGTGGCAGTCGGGGGTTCGGGCAGGGGTCTGCAACCACCATCCAAAGAGCCGTTTTTCACCCCAACCAGCGAAAAATGTTCCACGGCCAAATTATACTTACTGTAGAAAATTTGCTGTCTTTTTAAAGGTACAGTCTGTAAGAATTACTGCCATCTAGTGGTAAAGACGGGTAATTGAAAGAAAAGATGTTTTCTTTCAAATGACTTCATATTCCAGCACCGTTGTGAATGTACGGTGGCCGTTAGAGGCCAAAATTCTCCCAGAGATAAAGATGTTTTCATGTGTGAGCGGATCGGTGGTCTGAGCTATGACTGGACTATGAGGAACTACTTTAATGACTTTTAAGACGTTACTGATCCCAAACTGTCGCTAACTGCCATTAAACAAAGCTGCTACAGCAGTTTTTAAGTTCAGAATTCTCACTTCACATAGATTGTTTTGTCCACTTGGGGACACCGTAGTAAAAATGGTGGAACAAATATGGCAGCCTCTTTATGTGCACCACCCAGCAAGTAGATGTAAATGACTCATTCTAAGAAAATGAACATATAACAGATATTTTAGTACAGCGATTACACATAAATAGAAACACAGTTTTAAATTATATATTTCATTTTTCTGCCACTGACCTTTGATATTTTACATACTGTCTCTTTAAAGAAATCACAATTTTATTTCTACTTCTAGGTTTGAAATAAAAAAAAAAACTTGCAAAAAGATACATTTTCTTAAATTGGATTTTTTTTTCCAATGGGCTTTAACTGTATAAAGAGGTTAAATAAATCATAAAAAGTAGATATTTGCGGGTAATTATGTTGAACACTTACTATGTTCTTTCTTCTTTTCTGTTTTTTTACTCTTACTTTTCGTAAGTGTTGGTACAAAGCGATGCATGAATGTATTTGATATTTGGTAATAAAAATAGAGAGCATGATCTTCTTCATTAAAATGAAAAAGAATTCTGACATTAAAGTCAAAATTCTGAAGAGACCATCAAAAATAATGGTTATGCAATCGAATACTACCTGTGGTGTGAATCACGTGACTAAAAGAGACCCAGAGCATTTAAAAAAAAAAAAAGGGGGGGGGGGGGGGGGGTCTTTAATTTCTGAAAATGTCAGAATTCTGATGTTTTTCAGGAAAAAAAAAAAAACCAAATTTTTAAAAATATTCTGGAAGTAAGTCAGAAATCTGAGATTAAAGTCTGGATTATGACTTAATTTAAATATATTTAAATATAATTTAAAAACAAACAAAAAAAAGACTCCAGACATTTTCTTAAAATGTCTGCAGATTTTTTCAGAAATAAAATAAAAAAAAACAAACATTCTTTTTAATTGTTCTGGAAAAAAAGTCAGAAATCTGAAATTACAGTCAGAGCTCTGATTTTTTTCTTACAGTTTATTTTTCTTCAGTGGCCCTAATCCTCTTCCGTACAGAACAAAGAAAACATAAAACCTTTGCAAAAAAAGGGATCGTTCCATTTTCCTCTCTGGGATTTTGCTCTTTAGAGACCGCGTGTTGCAGAAGAAGACCAGAATTTCCAGCTAATGAGACGAGAAACAGATGTAGAAAAAAATCACTGGTACTCTTACTTGTAAAACTTAAGTGTAATTATTCCAGTGAAAAACTGCTGAAACCTACATTTGTTATCATCTATATGTTTAAATATTACTCAGTTCTTTATCATTTTAAGTCGATGTTATTGAGCCGTTGTGGACGGTCCAAAGAGCCGCTTGTGGCTCCGGAGCTGCAGGTTGCAGACCCCTGGCTTAGAATATACTTTTTTTTTTTTTGTAGCCAACCGGCTCCGTGGAGACTAGAGTTGTTCTCATCTTTGCTTGTGTGTGATGCTTGTTAGCGGATGACTCCGCTAGCACTGCATCAGAGCACTGACACCAGTCAGTCACTGACCTGCAGGATGGAAACAGAACTATTCTGAGGGAACTGGTGGTTAAACAGCCCATGACCCCCGTTCCCACTCCATGACGCCATCATCTTCCTGCATACATACGTGAATCCTCTGTGTACGTAGGAAGACGATGGAGTCGTACACAGATACCGGTATAAACCAGTTCCAGCTCCTCTCACAGACATACAGCCATGGAACAAATGAAGAGACCACCCTTGTCATCAAAAATAACGGTTATGCAATTGAGCACCAACTGTGGTGTGATCATGAACATGTGATCATGTGACTAAAAGAGACAGAAAAGAAACTCTAGAATGCCTCAAAGCTGTTTTTGGCAGCACAATACCATAGCTGTTCCTGTAGAACTTAATAACCAAAATAACTGATCAAGAAAAGCATGAAAATGTCTGATATCAGCTCTGAAATTAAACTGCTATGAGCTGTTTTTGTTGTTATCATTATATTTGTCCAGACAAATGTACTTTTAGAAGCACCGGGCATTAAAATGACCGAGAAAGATGAGAAAACAAGGATGGTCTCTTCATTTTTGTCTGGTTATACGCAGCTTTCCAGCTTTTCGTATGTCTGAGGAGTGGATGAGTAACGGATCTGACGTGAGCGCTTTGAGTGCCCAGAAAAGCACGAATGAATCTAACCCACTATTATTATTATTATTATTATTATAATTATCATCACACTTCATAAACATACAGATTAGTTCAGATTTGTCAACGAGCTCGTCTTTTAAACTTTCCATCATTTTTACGTCTCCTGACCGTGTGACATCAGGGATGGCGTATCAATACTCTGGAATCAATACTTCAGTTTCTACCTGTCAAAATTTCAGATGCAAGACTTTTTAATTGTGTTAACACAAAACATGATATTTGTTTTCACTTCTGAGAGTTTCAGGTGTTTACATGTTTATAAGTTGTGTTGAATTTTTTTTTACTGGTTTTCTGGTTTTGAGTTCTTTACTTTTAAAATAATTTAAAATAATTTAATTTTAATTTCCTTTAAAATAATTTTCATGATAATTTATCTTATTAAATTTGCGTATGATACACTGATCATAATTTCACATCAAAAAGATATTAATGCACACTTTAGATTAAAGCTTTTCGTTTAAATGGCAAAAAGTAGCAGAAGCTGTCGATATTGATGAAGTACCATAAAGTAATGGTACCACATCGGCCCCCCCAGACGCTGACCCCTACAGGTCACGCTCATCTTCATTTCTGAAGATGCTACAAACAGAATAAATTAGGCAGCCACGATAAAGACACGTAATTAACAGATTATATTCTACACTCAAAATTGATCTACTTAAGTTTCCAAACTTCCAGAAATTCAATGATTAAAACACATTTTGGCATTAAAAAAGACTATACTTATATGTATATATATATATCAACATTTACTGTCAGATAAAACGGCGACACCTTCCCCAGCATCTCTCCTGCACTGAAACAGCTTTATAAGATGAGGCGAAGCTCGTCTCATCTCTGAATCTCCTCACCTTGTTCAGCTGTGGCAGAAAGCCACGTCCCTGATTGTCTGTCAGTTTGTAAAAAAACTAAAAATACATTTTTATACGACCTGTGAGACAAAGACAGTCATTTGATTTGAATGAAACTGTGTCTGAGGAACATTTCTGAAGCTGCTCTGTTATCTCAGACATGTCCGGTAAAAAAACAGCTCCTGAGACGAGAGAAGGATGTACACCGCAGGAGTCATCGCAGACCAACGTGTACGTTTAACCGTCAGAAAGACGGGATGGATAACAAAGTGTCGACAACAGCATGACGGCTTCTACGGAAGACGATTAGGGCCAGTGGAAAAAAAAAAAATCTGGAAAAAAAATCAGATTTCTGACTTTAATCTCAGAATTCTGACTTTTATTCAGAGCATTAAAAAAAAAAAAAATTCTGGTGGGTTTTTTTCTGAAAAAGTCGGAATTCCGAGACATAAGTAGGAATTCTGACTTTTCACCAAAACATAAAAAAAATTTAAAAAACTTGAGATTTTTTTTTAAATTTCTGAAAAAGAATCCTGGCTTTTCTAAAGAGCATTTAAAAAAATTACTCTATTGAAAAAAAAAAAATTCTGAAAAGTAAAAATTCTGACTTTTTTTTTCTCAGAATTCTAAATTTTATCCAGAACATTTAAAAAAAATTTGGGGAGTTTTTTTTTTTTTTTAAATGAAAAATTCAGAATTCCGAGACAAAAGTAGGAATTCTGACTTTTCGCCAAAACATTTAAAAAAAAAAAAAAAATGGGGTGATTTTTTTTTTTTTTGAAAAAGTCAAAATTAAGGAAAAAAAATTCTGAGAAAAAAGTCAGAATTCGGACTCTTTTCTAAATCTTTTTTCTTCAGTGGCCCTAATCGTCTTCCGTAGATTTTATAAATCTGGCATCTCTGTAATATTTGGATTAAATACGTCCCCCCTGCGGGGAACCGGAGAGATAACTATTCTAAGATTGAATGAATATATAAAAAGCTCAGCACCAAACTTTGGTCACGGCCTCACAGATTAACACCTTGCGTGTGTTCTCCAGTCAGTTCGGATCAAACCTCCTCTAAATGAAGTATTAAAGAGACCGTTGAGTCCTCACATGTGACCAGTCCCAGCATGAAACTACAAACTGGTCTGTCAAACGCTTGGTTTAATCCTCACGTACTGGAGCTTCTGCTCGGTCTGAGCGTCTCAGACCTCAGGCCCAGGTCTCACGCTGGGATCCGACATGCTCTGCACCCTGACGGGGACGAGGTCACGCTTTCTTAGTTGAAGCCTTTGCGGGTGACCGGGCAGGTGAGGAGGCTGCGGCTTTGGACGGACTGCTCTGGGCGGGGGTGACCTTCACATGGACGAAGAGGGAAGCGGGTGAAAGGCTGGAGCCGTCCAGTTTCAGCAGCCGGACGTGTCGGTAACCTGCGCGGGACAGACGGTGCATGATTAACCACTCTGAACCCAGTCTGGATGAGTCCAGCCGGCGCGCCTCACGCACCTGCACGCAGACTGGTGAAAGGCAGGGTGCACTGGCCCAGGAAGTCGTTGCTGGAGGTGTAGTCATGATCCTCCACCACGAAGCGGACCAGAGCCAGGTCAGGAACGTGGACGGTGAAGTTGAAGGTGCAGTCCCACCGGGGGTTGAAGCCTGAAACCACCAGCAGACTCCGTCACACACACTCATCATGTCCCTGTGCAAGCACGACTACTGACAGCTGCTAGCCCGAGGTTAGCATGACGCCACGTGGCGGTGCTCGTCTAGTTATCCCTCCCCAAAAAGAAGTATGCCATTAAGTATACACAAGTACATCCCCCAAGTTTGTAAAAGGAATGCATGGAATTTTGGCCGATACCCGATATGCTGATGTTTTAAAACTCTTGCAGCTGATAATCGATATTGATAACGATATCAAAGCTGAAACAAATAAACAGTCATTCCAAATAGCACTTTTGTTATCCGTTTCCGACACTTTGAAAAATAGGGGTGGGGAAAAAAAATATCGATGCACTGAACTATCGCAAATTTTCCTATGCCGATATCAAATCAATATTTAAAAAACGTGGTATCGATCCATTTTACTCACATAATCTTGCAAGATCTCATCATTCTGTTACAAAATCTCAGAATGATGAAATATCGCGAGATTTCATTCGTAAAATAAACCGATATTGTGTTTTTAAATGTCAATATGATATCAGCATATAAAATATTGCAAAACTTTTGAATTCTTGCGAAATTTCATAATGGAACGATAAAATGTCACAAGATTTTGTAAGTAAAAAGACCGATATTGTGTTTTTAAATGTCATATGATATCAGCATATAAAAACTATCGCAAAACTTTTGTGAATTCTTGCGATAAGCGATAAAAAAAAAAAAAAAAAAAAAAAAAAAATTTCATAATTTGGGACGATAAAATATCACAAGATTTTGTAAGTAAAATAGACCGATACTGCGTTTTGAAATGTCAGTATGATATCAGCTGTGGAAGGAGCCTCGGTAACGTGAAGTCCCCGTAGCCAGATTTAAACCAGCAACCAGAGCAAGTCAGAGCTGATCTCTGCAAACAGGCCCAACACAGGGTCTTCTCATAACAAGCAGATAACGGTGACAGAGCTGCGTCTGTCTCCAGACGAGCTCTCCCCAAAGTCCGAACCCTGCGTGGTCAAGCCATGCTGGAGAAAGAGATGACGTAATCTACTACATCAGGATACTTTAAAGAGGTGTGCAATCCTCGTGGTTGCATCTTTTTGGATCTGAAGAGCGAGGAGCTCCCAGGAACCGGGAAAAGGCGCGCAGATGGATTTATAACACCAGATCTGAAGCGGCCACGATCCACGTCCAGCTGGGAGATACTGGGTCTTCTGCCTGCTGCCCTCGCTGAAGTGCTGAAATAACAGATGTGCGACCGAGTTTTGATGTGAACCGGAGCAGCTGTTCACGGCACTCGGAGGGGAGTTGACGGTCTAGCCTAAATGTGCGACAGGCTGGTTCTGGACTTCTCTCGTCTAAAAGGAAATATTTGGAAATGACAGCAAGGTCACCAAGGAGATAAAACTAAGAGGAATTTTGGAAGTAGCATCAACAATCTCACATTTGGATTTTTAACAGCAGTTTGGATGAACTGTTTTCGGATCTAATGGCAGGTCCAGCAAAGGCTTTTCGCAGAGGAACATCTCAGTTGGATTAATAACGCTTGACCTAAACAAGACAAAACACCACTCTAACTTGGATATCTGCTTGTATGTCTCCAAAGTGCTATCATAGCACGTTCTGCAGCCCCCCCCAAGGCCGGACGCAGACCTGTTTACCGCTCAGGGGGAGATAAGCAGTGGACGCCAGGCGCTAGGCCTCTTTCAGCCGAAGAGCAGAATATTTGGAATTACCACGAAGGCCTGCATCTGTGGTTCAGAGGGAGAGAGAGTCGGAGAAATCCCAGCCTCAGTTCTATTTTTGGGAGATTTACCATCGAAGCTGCAGCTCTGTCCACATGTTTTACCTTTTTACCGGACAAATGGCCAAATGAACTGTCAAATCATGTTTTTTGAGAGAGCTGAGCTGTTTCTCCCTTTTACTGAACCTGAACTTCCTGGTCTCAGCGTCTCATTATAACATACGTGAGAACATGAATCCACGGCTACAAAGCAGCATCATGCTGCTGTTTAACTGTGTTGTGTGAAGTCGTGGCCGCTGTCATCTGTGGACCTTCATGGTGGACATGTTGAACTATCTCTATGCATGAAGGACAAAAATATAAAACTTTTTTTCTTCTACTTTACCACTGATGGATGAAAACAGGAACTAAGGACTGAGAACATAATTCATATTATTTTATTTTTATTTATTTATTTATTTTTGCTCTCTGACCGTATCAAATGTTTCCAGCAGGGATCGATGCAGTCACATCCAGTATAACTGTCTGTGTTAACAGCTGTCGTGTTAAAATGATTCAGCGTTTTATGACACTTCGGTTTTTCCGTCCCTATTAACGTCTATCATCGATGGATGTTGGAAAGTCCTGGAAATGGATGTAGGACTGCTGCAGAGCAAAGAAAAACAGTCTGATGCTGCAATGACTTGACTTTCTAACTGGAGACGTTGTTGTCGGAAGCAAAGATCCTCAACCGTTGCGTATTTCCGGTCAAAAACAAGGAAGTGTGAAAAAGGTCTGACAGTATTCTGCTCGGCTAACAACAACCAGTATATTAGTCCATGGCAGCGAAACACGGCTACTCTCTGAGCATCCTGTTACTGCACTGGATTTCAAACTTTCTAAGCCACGACCCCCAAAATGACATACTTTGGTGTTCGTGACCCAAAGTATGTCATTTTGAAAATTCTACATGAAAGGCTTGAAAACTATCAGAAACATTTACCAGTGCTAATTAACAATTAGCTGGTTCTGTAATGCTGCTGATGCTAACTGAGTGAGCCAGTGTTAGTGTGACACCTACTGGTGGGGAGGAATTAAACTGGTAGCTACTAGGGCTGGACAATAATTCAATATAATATATATCGATCGATAGAGGTTTTTTCAATACAAAAAAAAGAGGGTCAATAAAAGTTCAATACAGAAGCACAGTTTTCTGCTGTAGCCTATCAGGTATCATGATACTACAGTCACTCCTTCATCCAAACCAATCACAAACGCAGACCAGGCAAAGGCTGAACTGGAATTCAGTGTTATTCCCCTTTCAGACTTCCACTGGAAAGTGGTAATATTTGAGACTCTGTCCTTTATAACGCTGCATTCAGACATGCGTACCGGTCTTTTACCTCAGAGATGTAGCAGACATGTACCAGCTGCTCTAGATGTCACAAAAGCGGAAATGTTGCAGCACGTCTTTTTAGCTGAAAGCACAAGAAAATGTTCTGGACAGAGATGAAGGGAGAGCGGGGGGGCTGTGCTGACTTTTCTGCAACATTTCCTGATGTATGAAAGCGCTGGGACACGATAAGTCCACAAGGAAGCGACATGTTTGAAAAGACGAGTCTGTTTAAGGAGCGGATGGACGTTACCGCTCATGTTCCGCAATGCAGGTCTGAAAACTGCTTTAGTGTGAACTTTATTATAAGTAGGTCATTCAGATAAAGCTTAAATGGTCAGGGCTGCACCTAAAATAGCTTTGAATTTGATAATGGCTTTTTTTTTTTTTTTTTTTGATAAATATCGATATCGATCAATACAGATTTTTTCTTATCGTCCAGCCCTAGTAGCTACACTGCAAAAACTCAAATCTTAGCAAGTATATTTTTCTCATTTCTAGTCAAAATATCTCATTACACTCAAAATAAGACAAAATTACTTAAAGAGAAACATTTCAGTGAGATATAAGATCTTGTTTTAAGGCATTTCAAGAAATCTTATCAAGAACCTTTTTCTTCTTCCATTGGCAGATTTTTTTTGCTAATTACAAGCACAATTTTTTAAAAAACTTATTTTAAGTGGCCAAAATTAATTTTTGCTTGTAATTAGCAAAGAAAAAAATGTTGCCAATGGAACAAGAACATTTTCTTGATAAGATTTCTTGAAATCAGATGCATCGCCTTAAAACAAGATCTTATATCTCACTGAAATGTTTCTCTTTGAGTAATTTTGTCTTATTTTGAGTGAGATGAGATATTTTGACTAGAAATGAGAGAATTTGAGTTTTTGCAGGATATCACCTTTAGTCTCTTTGCAAGGATGTGTTAAAAAATTGATAGCCCCAAAAATCTCAAATGTAATTGATAAATGTAGGTTCTGTCCCCTGGTGGGGTTGAAAGAGAGACTATTCAATGATCAAAAATCATGCATCTACATCATATACAATAAAATCATATGAAAAATTACAGGTTAAAATCCGTCATTGGCTCCTCCTAACCCCATAAAGCTAGAAGAAATCTGAAATGTAAGCTAAACTCAAGCTCGGTCTCAGGAGGAAGACCCGCCAGGAACCTGAAGCTGAAAGTCAGTTATTTCTCCCATCAGAGTCTCAGGTGGACCCCCCCCCCCCCTCCCGCCCTCTACTCTAACCCCGCCCCCACGTATCCGTCCAGCTTCCACTGGTTAACGGGACCGGGAAGTACCGTTGTTGTCCACACGATGAGTTTTCTTCTTATTGTTGTCAATGGGAACGCCGTGTATCTCCACCCACACGTGGGGGTCCACAATGGAGCTGGGCTTGTCCCACTCTGGTTTGGGAAGCTGCTGAGCTGAGATAACCTGAGGAGATATCAGAGGATGGAATATGCCCGTTAGAGGATCCGTGTTTCTGTTTGGCTCCGACTCAGCACGCACTGAAGCCATGAAGCGTTACCTGGACGGTGAGCAGGACGGGTTTGTGGCCCGGACCTCCGCCTACGTTCTCCGGGTTGAAGGTGGTGTCAGCTCGGCACATGAAGGACGGCTTCAGGACGTATCCACTCAAACCGTTCTGCAGGAAGCGACCCTGGTTCAGGTCCATCTGCTCGCCGGGTGTCTGGAAGTTCAGAGCAACTGCAGAGGACACATGCAGCAGCGTTAGCTCTGCTCAGGACGGTGGACGGGTGGCCTGGAAGCCCCCGGAGACAGAATCAGACTGAACTCACACAAACGGTACAATCATCACACTGAAATTAAATGAAATGAAAATGAAAGGAAATTAAATGAAAACTTCATGCATCCCAGAAGGGAAATTCAGTATTGTAAAAGCTCACTCTTTTTTTTTTTATTTTTTAATAAACAAAAATCAGTCAGTCAGTCTTGTTCTTCAGGGTGATGCTGCTGACAGGAATGAATTCCTGTATCTCTCCGTCCTACAGCGAACCTGACGCAGCCTCCCACTGAACACACACTGTTGATTCTTCACCGTGTTGTGGAGAGGATGGGAAGAGTCCTCCATCATCTTCATCAGCTTGTGCAGCATTCTTTTCTGAACGATCAGCTCCAGCGGCTCCAGAGTTATCCCCAGCACAGAACCAGCTTTCTTGATCAGCTTGTTTAGTTTCTTCAAGTCTCTGGTTCTGATGCTGCTGCCCCAGCAGATGCTGCAAAGCTGATTGCACTTTCCACAACAGACTTGTAGAAGATCTGCAACATCTTGGTGCAGACGTTGAATGATCTCAGCTTCCTTAAGAAGTAGAGTCTGCTCTGACCTTTCTTGTAGATGTAGTCAGTGTTGCATTTCCAGTCGAGTCTGTTGTCCAGCTGAACTCCAGGTATTTGTAGTTCTCCACCACCTCCACCTCCTCTTCCAGGATGTAGACAGGACTATGCTGCTTATTCTTGCTCCTCCTGAAGTCAACAATCATCTCTTTAGTCTTGCTGGTATTTAAGATGAGCTGATTGTTACCATTTCACAAACTGACTGACCAGTTCCCTGTACTCGGCTTCTTGTCCATCACTGATACACCCGACAACTGCAGAGTCATCAGAATATTTCTGCAGATGACAGGACTCAGAGTTATACTGGAAGTCTGAGGTGTACAGTGTGAAGAGGAATGGTGAGAGTACAGTTCCTTGTGGTGCTCCAGTGGTGCTGATCACCATCTCAGACACACAACCTTTCAGTCTCACAAACTGTGGTCTGTTTGTTAGGTAGTCGTACATCCAGGTGGTTGTGGAGGATCCACCTGGAAGTTATGGAGCTTCTGACATAGCAAAGCAGCTGAATAGTATTAAAGGCACTCGAAAAATCAAAGAACATGACCCTCAAAGTGCTGCCTGACTGGTCCAGATGAGAGTGGGATCTCTGAAGCAGGAAGATGATGGCGTCTTCAACCCCAAGCCCATTACGATATGCGAACTGTAATGTAATACGTAACTCAACGAAGTACAAC